>PVLC010007526.1:33578-54602 GCA_004027655.1 Graphiurus murinus | reverse complement strand
TTCTGGACCATTTTGACTAGAGCTCTGCTGTCTGGCTTGGCAGCTGCTAGCCTCGTGTGGTGACTGAGTGCTGGGACTGTGGTTAGAGCTGCAGAGGAACTGGATTTCTGATTTTGTTTAATTCAAATTACCCGCCCCCCTTTCTCCTTTCTTCCTCCCTCCCTGCCTTTCTGATCTGCTACTGGGGATAGAACCTAGGGGCATTTTCCTCCAAGCTACACCTCTAGCCCTATTTATTTTTATTTGTTTGTTTCTTTATTTATTGTGGTACTGGGGATGGAACCCAGGGGCATTCTACCTCTGAGCTACACCCCCAGCCCTATTTTATTCTTTATTTTATTTATTTATTTTATTCTTTATTTTATTTATTTTTGCGGTACTGGGGATTGAACTCAGGGGCATTCTACCTCCGAGCTATACCCCCAGCCCTATTTTTTAATTCTTTATTTTGAAACAGGGTCTCACTAAGTTGCGGAGTGCCTCACCAGGTAGCTGAGGCTGGCCGTGAACCCGGATCCTCCGGTCTCAGCCTCCCAAATGCTGGGATTACAAGCATGCACCACCATGCCCGGCTTATTCTTTATTTTGAAACAAAACAGGGTCTCACTAAGTTGCGGAGGGCCTCACAAGTTGCTGAGGCTGTCCTTGAACCTGTGATCCTCCTGTCTCAGCCTTCCAAGTACTGGGAGTACAAGTGTGCACTACCACGCTCAGCTTTATTTTTTATTTTGAAGCAGGGTCTTACTAAGTTACCATGTACTGGCCTCCAACTTGTGATCCTCCTGTCTCAGCCTCCCAAGTACTAGGGTTATAGGCATGTACCATCATGACTGGCAGATATGTTTGGAGCAATTTACATCTGTGAATCTGCTTTTTATTTAATTTAAATTTAATTTTTTTGTGTAGTATTGCAGATCAAACCCAGGGGCATTCTACCTCTGAACTACACCTCCAACCTGATTTTTTATTCTTTATTTTGAAACAGTGTCTCACTAAGTTCTGGAGGGCCTCACTAACTAGCTGAGGCTGGCTGCCAACCTGGATCCTCCTGTCTCAGTCTCCCAAGTACTGGATTACAAGAGTGTGTCACCATGTCCGGCTGTGAATCTGCTTTTTATTTTTTATTTTTATTTTTTGTGGTACTGGGGATTGAACTCAGGGGCATTCTACCTCCGAGCTAAACCCCCAGCCCTATTTTTTTTTTTTATTCTTTATTTTGAAACCGAGTCTCACTAAGTTGCGGAGTGCCTCACTAGGTAGCTGAGGCTGGCCTCGAACCCGGATCCTCCGGTCTCAGCCTCCCGAATGCTGGGATTACAAGCATGAGCCACCACGCCCGGCTTGAATCTGCTTTTTAAACTGTAGATTATATAAAATCAAGCTATAGATCAAGTATTTCCAATGAAAATTTGGCATCTGAATTGAGATGTGCTGTGAATGCAAAATATTCCTCAGATTCTGAAAATTTGCTATAAGAGAAAGAATGAAAGGCAGCTCATTAGTGTTTTTTTTTTTTATGTTGAGTACATGTTTCAATGATAATAGTTTGGTTACACTGGGTTTATTAAATACATCATGAAGCCTGGCATGGTGGTGCATGCCTGTAATCTTAGTACTTGGGAAACTGAGACAGGTAGGTTCGAAGTTATCCTTAGTAATCAGCAAGACCTGCAGCAACTGAATAAGACCCTGTTTCAAAATAAAATCTAAAATAGGGCTGGGGTGTGGCTTGGCAGTAGAAAGTCTCTGGGTTCAATCCCAAGAGCCAAAGTAAATAAATAAATAAATTTCCTTTTTTTTTTTTTTTTTTTTTTGGTATAGGGGATTGAACCCAGAGGCATTCTACCTCTGAGCTACACCCCCATCTCTTTTTATAAATTTTTTTTTTTAGTTTTGAAAAATGGTTTCACTAAGCTGGGCATGGTGGCATACGCTTGTAATCCCAGTACTTGGGAGGCTGAGACAGGAGGATCCGGGTTCGTGGTCAGCCTCAGCTACTTAGTGAGGCACTCCGCAACTTAGTGAGACCCTGTTTCAAAATAAAGAATTAAAAAATAGGGCTGCGGGTATAGCTCGGAGGTAGAATGCCCCTGAGTTTCACTAAGTTGATAAGAATCTCACTAAATTACTCAGACTATTCTTGAACCTGTGATCTTCCTATCTCAGCCTCCTAAGTACTGGGATTATAAGCACATACCACCATACCCAGTTATTCTCCCTTTTTTGTTGTTGTTGTTATTATTATTAATTAATTATTATTATTATTTTGGTATTGGGTATCGAACTTCGGGGCATTCTACCTCCGAGCTACACCACCAGCTCTATTTTATTTTTTGTTTTGAAATAAGGTCTCACTAGGTTGCGAAAGTCTTGCTAAGTTGCTGAGGCCGGCCTCAAACCTCAAGTCTTGAAATTACAGGTGTGCACCACCATGCCTGGCTTCTTCTTTCTTCTTTTTTTTTTGTTATTTATTTATTTGGTATTGGGGATTGAACCTAGGGGCATTCTCTATCCAAGCTATACCCCCAGCCCTATTTGTTTGTTTGTTTGTTTGTTTGAAACAGGGTCTTGCTAGGTTGCCGAAAGTCTCACTAAGTTGTTGAGGCTGGCCTTGAACCTGTGATCCTCCTGTCTCAACCTCCCAACTTCTGGGATTAAAGGCGTGTGCCACCGTGCCGGGCTTTATTCTTTCCTTTTAACACTGCCCCTAGAAAGTCTATAATATGTGACCCACATAATATTTTATTGGGCAGTGCAGGACCCTTCCTCTCACATATGTGGCTCCTGCAATACCACCTTGCTTTATTAGCACTTATTGGTATCAGAAACCATCTTTGTTACTTATTGGTCTCCTGTTTGCCTGTCTCTGCACAGCTGCCCATACCAGCAAGTGGAGAGGAGGTGTGTACCAGGAGCTGGGATCTTGATAGGGGCTCAGAGGCAACTGCCAAAGCCATCAACAAACAAGGGAGGGCCCATCCTCACCCAACTTCTGGTGTGCGAAGTGATGCTTGACGTGGTGGGCCTTCATGTTGTACAGGTAGGAGCCCTTGTGCGGTGAGCCGAAGTGCAGGTAGTAATGGGTCATGTCATAGAGAACGTAGCCCAGAAGGCCGCCTGCAAACACAGTACCCCCCACAGCCTCTGGCAGGATGAGCCGCAGGAGCATGTAGAAGGTGGCAATCACCAGAGAAGCTGGCACGGGGGGGAAGACCAGGCGGGAGTCGTCAAAGGGTGCCTGCGGATGGACGGGCGCAGGTGTCAGAGGCAGCCCTGGCCTGGGGCCTCTTGGAGGCCATAGCATGCCAAGCCGGAGACACTCCCCATGGAGCATAGGGCAGAGCAACCAGCCATTCCAGTGAGGGGTCTGTGACCTGTCACGGGCAGACTAGGAACCTGCAGTGGCTTAGCAGAGGGCAGGACACCATGCCTGAAAGATCTAGAGAGAGTCTTACTCCCCATTTCCAAGCCAGGATGGGAGCCGGCAAATGGCCCGAGAGCACAGGGCTGGGTGTGACAGGGGAAGGATGGGCATGGGTGTACCCAGAGCTCAGAGAAACCTCTTGCCCCAGGAGCCACTTGAATTCTGGAACTTGCTATGGGCTAGACAGGAGCCCTGCCCCAGATACCAGGCCCCTGGCCAGAGGGTCTTTCTGGAGACCGGGACCTGATGTAGCACCTCAGCAAGCTGGGGCTAATGCAATAGGACCAGTGCAGGAATGGAAAACCAGCTCTCAGAAAAGGTAGGGAGGTGGGGAGAGTGAGCCCTGATTGGTGTAAATGCCCCCACCATGGCCGATCTCAAGCCACCAAGGTGACATCGCTGCAGCTGGGGCTGGGAGGGGTGTGCACTGTTTCTCTCTGGAGTTGCTCTGAGCCGGCTCTGGGCCACAGTTGGATTAGGAGCTCAGATAGATAGGATTGGAGCCCGGGTGGCTGCAGGCTACACGAACCCCTCCTGTCCCCATAGTGTGGGCTGGCAGCAGCAGGGGGACCTGGGCGGGTTGGTGTGGAAGTGTCTGCAAAGCAGGAGACTGAGACAGCTCCTGGGACCCCAGAGTGGCCTGAGCCGAATTCCAGAAGACTCTTTTGTCCCTTGAATTACAGTATAGTTAACAGATAGGGGGGCTACAGATCTGCAAAGGCATCACAAAAGGGAGGAATATGATCATGGATGCAGTGTGCCCTGGACAGTGGGGGCCAGATGGGCTGCACATCGACCTGGAGCGAGGGCACCGGCCAGGCCTGTACCTTAGCTGGGGACCTCTTAGAGCAACCTTAGTGGCAGGTTGGCCTAGGACTAGACACCCACCGGAGCCTGGCTGCTATGCAGGACCCCTGGAATGCAGATCGGCTCTAGAGTGAGGAGGGAGGGGGCCACCCTGACTAACCTGGGAACTCTCCAAGTCAGCCAGTAAAATCTGGACTGAGCTCAATCCAGACAAACTAGACTGAGTTGCTACTGGGGGCCAAGGTGAAACCTAAATTCAGTGTTGGCAAAGTAAGGGGCTTAAATTTTTGTTTCTTCTCTCTACAATGAAATTATGTCCTGAAAGTATCCTATCTGCTACATTTTCTCCTTTCTTTTCCTTCCTTCCTTCCTTCCTTCCTTCCTTCCTTCCTTCTTTCCTTCCTTCCTTCTTTCCTTCCTTCCTTCCTTCCTTCAGATTGACCCAGAGATATTCTACCTCTGAGCTATACCACCAGCACTATTTTATTTTAAAACAGGATCTTGCTAGGTTAACGAGAGTCTCACTACACTGCTGAGGCTGTCCTTGAACCTGCAATCCTCCTGTCTCAGCTTCCAAAGTATTGGGATTACAGGCATGTACCAGCTGCATACATGTTCCCTCTGCCTCCACCTGGTTTGGATTAGGATGCCTGACCTAGTCTTTCCTCTAAGCATTATCAAACATGCTTGGTCTCTGTTATAGTTAGACATAGAATGTCCCCTGAAGAGTTCAGGTGTTATTATTCAGAGTTGATCATGAGGGTTGTAATCTCACCTGTGGATAATCCATTGTAATGGATTTACTAGGTAGTAACCTAGACAGGTGCCATTGGCTGGAGGATGTAGTCTTGGGGACTGTACTTGTGTCTTCCAATCCCCTTGCTTGCTCTCCCTTGCTCCAGTCTCCATGATGTGAGAGCAGAGCCTTCGCTCTCTCTCCCTCTGTCTACCTCCCGCCGCCATGCTCTGAGCTCTGCAGATATAAACCCAGCTTGACTGGACTGAACCCCTGAAATCTCTAGAACTGTGAGCCAAGAAAACCTTCCTTCCTCTAAGTTGTATGGTCGGGGCTTTTGGGTTACAGCAGTGAGGATGGCTGACCAAAAAAGTCTCCTGTTGCTTCCAACCCACCCTGGGACTCCCAGGAAGACCTGGTGCCCCGGGGCTGGAGGTGGCCGGCAGCACACACTCACCTTGTGGTGCTGGCCGTGCATGACGAAGTGCAGCATGATGAGGTAATAGCTGTCGCTGGGGGGCTTCATGTGGAACAGGAAGCGGTGGATGAGGTACTCCGTGAGGCTCCAGAGTAATATCCCCAGCATGAAGAGGCCGGGGAACATGGACTCAGGCACTGCCACCGAGTACTCTGCAGGAGAGGCAGAGGCAGGTGGTCGGGGCTCTGGGTCCCAGTGTGCACCAATGCCTGGTGGCTCCCGATGTCCCCACCTCATCACTCCTGTCGGTTGGAAGCTCCTGCCCTCTGCCAGGCAGCTAGGGGGCCAAGCAACACTGTTGGGACCCTTGGGGCCCTTGGGGCAACTGGGGAGGAGGCTGTGGGGATCTGTCTGGTCTTAAGAGGGTCCTTTACCAGAGCATCGGGGCTGCTGGCCAGAGAGCTGGAGCTTCCCTTAGAGGGACTGCAGGAGGCACAGCTGTGGCCAGACACTGGACTGTGTCGTGGAAGGGTGACCTTGCCTCTGTGGTATGGGGGCAGAGAGGGGGCCAATCCCAACCAAGCCAGTGGAGCCAGGGAGCAAAGGGGGGGGGGGAACTGAGGTTCATTAATGGAAATACTACCATCGAGTATGTTTACATATGTGAATATACCAATGTCAATCTCAATATTGGGAAAAGGGAAAATGGGGAGGTGGAGGGGGGTACCAAGTGCTGTGTGCATGTATATCATCATCAACATGATTTACATTATGATGTAAGACTATAATGTACCAATAAAAGCATATAAAATAGCTTTATAAAATATAATTCACCATACAATTCACCTACATAAAGTGTACAATTCAAGCCAGGCGTGGTGGAGCACACCTGTAATCCCAGTGCTTGGGAGGCTGAGTAGGAAAATCAAAGGTTGGAGGACAGCCTTAGCAAGGTAGCAAGACTCAGAAACTTAGCAAGACCCTGTTTCAAAATAAAATATAAAGGAGCTGGGGGTGTAGCTTAGAGGTTCTGGGAATTGCCTCTGGGTTTAATTCCCGGAACCAGAAAACAAAAACAACAAAAACCTTCTGTGGTATCTCATGTCCTGCAGGCAAAGCCCGATCCTCACAGAGAGGCACTCAAGATCTCCCCAGACAGGACTCTGCTGGCCACACCCCTGCCTCCTCTCCCCATCGTCTGCACTGGGGCCTACCCAGAGCACACGTGGTTCCTTAGAAACCATTCTCTTTCCCCAGCTCTGAAATTTGGCTCATATTTCTATCCCTGAAATCCCTCTGCCTTTCTTCTCCCTGGGACTAGGCGTGCAGATGAGGTGAGGGTGCAGGGTGCAGAGGTCTTCACCACACCCTCTCACTGCAGCTCCTGCCCCGCCTTCCCATCATCCAGATCACCCTGCACTGTGACTGCCATCTTGCTCTTTCATCCCACTCCAGGAGATGAGAATCTTATGGGTGGGGCCTGGGGCTTTCTCTTTTGGTATCTCCTGCGCTAACACAGCAGGTGTAGGGAGACTTGTTGGAAGAATAACAGGTGGAGGAAAAGCCCTCTGTGCATGGATGGGATTTGATGGGTGCCACTCCTGAGGCAGAGCCAGGTCCAGAGGGAGGCAGCTCTGGGTTCAGTTAAGAAGGACTCGGGCTGTCCACACACTGTGGCGGGCCCGGGACCCATGACCAGGGTGGCTACTGAGGAAGGAAGGAGGAAGGCCAGCTCTTGGGCCAGACTCAGACCTCTCTTTTCTTTTCTTTCTTTCTTTCTTTCTTTCTTTCTTTCTTTCTTTCTTTCTTTCCTTCCTTCCTTCCTTCCTTCCTTCCTTCCTTCCTTCTTTCTTTCTTTCTTTCTTTCTCTCTCTCTCTTTCTCTCCCTCCCTCCCTCCCTCCCTCCCTTCCTTCCTTCCTTCCTTCCTTCCTTCCTTCCTTCCTTCCTTCCTCTCTTTCTCTCTCCCTCCTTCCCTCCCCCCCTTTCTTTCCTTTTGCGGTACTGGGGATTGAACCCAGGGGCATTCTACCTCTGAGCTACACCCCCAGCCATATTTATTATTCTTTATTTTGAAACAGGGTCTCCCTAAGTTGCAGAGGGCCTCACTAGGTAGCTGAGGCTAGCCGAGAACCTGGATCCTCCAGTCTCAGCCTCCCAAGTACAGGGATTACAAGCGTGCACCACCACACCCGGCTCCCTTCTGGCTTTTTAAAGCATCTTCCTACATGCAGCTAGGAATTTCGGCCTTGAATTAGTGCCTCCCTTCAGCGCACATGGCTTCTGGGCACACTGACTCTTCTGCATTTATCCCAGCGTGCCCTTTGCCAGGCAGTTGCACTGGGGCCCTGCTGAGTGTCTCCTCGTCTTGCTGTGTGGGTTCTCATTTGCTCTGCTGTGGCTTGTGCCTTGCATGGCGAGCTGCAGGCTGAGGGTGGCATGTGGTGGCGTATGTCTCATGCCACCCTCGCTGGCTCATGATCACAGGCTTACCAGCCCGCCACACTAGATCTTTATTACACAGGCACATTTGAGCCGCCTGCAGAGGCCCGGGGCATTGAGAAGCCCTCAAATCACCCTCCCTGCTGTGCAGAACAGCCCCTTCCTATAGGTCAGGCCTCCGCCCGCCCCCTCACCCCAGCATCACCCCGTCTGCCCATCCGGCTGGAGCTGGTACCGAGTGGCATCTCTGGAGGAATCCGGCAGAGGGACCCGGGCCAAAGCTGCGGCGTCCCCTTCCCCCACCGGCCGCCAGCCCTGGCCACCCGGCCACTGTTGGTGATTGTTAAAGGAAGACTGTGGACAGTGGGCGATTCAGCGAGCAGCCCTGCTGAGCGACAGGCCCTGGGCTGTGCCTGAGCTATTCAGTGTGGGCAGAAAAGGGTAACCTTGGCTCGCAGGGTGCATGGTAACCCTCGGTGACTGGGAGCAGCTCTGGGCTGGGCTAGGGAGGGAGCTACCCCAACTTGCGCATCCCCACCCCATCCTGGTGAGCTCCTAGCACTGAGGCCATGGTCTCTCTCATCTAAACCACTCGGGCCCCTCCACTTGCTGCCCCTGGGGGGAGCCAGGCAGGAGAGAAGTGCTGGGGTGTGCGGAAAGTGTATATAAGCTGGGCATGGTGGCACATGCCTGTAACCCCAGTACTTGGGAGGTTGAGACTGGAGAATCTCATATTTGAGGACAGCCTTAACAACATAGCAAGACTCAGCAACCTAGTGAGACCCTATTTCAAAATAAAATATAAAATAGGATTGGGAGTATAGCTCAGAGGTAGAAAGCCCCTGGGTTCAATCTCCAATAAAACACACACACACACACACACACACACACACACACATACACACATACCATATACCACGAGAGACAGACATATAAGATGGGTATGGTGGCTCATGCCTGTAACCTCAGTACTTGGGAGGCTGAGGCAGGAGGATTGCAGGTTTGAGGCCAGCCTCGGCAACTTAGCAAGACTCTATTTGTTTCAAAAATAAAAAGGGCTGGGGGGTTAGCTCAGAGGTAAAATGCCTCTGGGTTCAATCCCTGGTGGGCTACCCCCAAACACAAAAATTAACATATAAAATTATATGTATTTACTGTGTGTGGTGTGTGTGTGTGTGTGTGTGTGTGTGTGTGTGTGTGTGTGTGTATGCATGTATGGTTGGTTCTGGGGTTGAAATCCAGGGCCTTGTGTTTACTAGGCAAGTGCTCTACCATTGAACTATACCCCTAGCCCTTACTGAATTTCTTGATAAAGAATCCCAGGTCATACATTTCCTGTGTTAGACCAGTGAGAAGTGTCCCTCCTCCTGTTTATTGCTATGCTCCCTGAAAAAATGGCTTCATTTAGTGTCTGCTCTGAGGGTTTCATATCTATTTGGGGGTGGAGGGGGAGTCTGACAATTTTTTATTTTATTGACAGGCCTCACTTAAAAGTGTTGGAGATGTGGTTTGGGGTCTCGTGCTCTTAGAGACTCAGGCCCAGGGAGACACAGACCTCCTGCCTCCAGGATCCATGGGAACAGGCCAGGAAGGAAACTGGCGTTACCTGTCGTGAACGTCGTGAAGAGTCGGACGTTGCCTTGGGCGAGGATCTGGTAGTAGGACCAACTGAGGTACAGCATCAGTGGCACCCAGATGATGGGGACACTATACCTGCAGGAGGGCCGTCAGGGTGAAAGAGATACATTCATGGGGTCTAGCTTTCCTACAGACCCATATTTCAACTAGGAAGGGGACAAGGAGACACCAACCATGTGTAGAAAGTGGGTGGAGACTTGAAGTCAAAGGGACACTGGTGTGTGCAGGGGACGGGAGAGAAAGACTGTGTGAGCCCATCTGCCCCTTTCTCTGAGATGAGTCATTGGGAGAAAAGAATTGCTACTGACTCTGTGCAGCTGGAGAGACACTGACCTCTTGTGGCAGAGGAGCTAATTGCAGGCAAAACTGTCCCCAAGGGCATTAGAGGCTGCTAATCCACATTGGAATCTGGAATAGACCAGGGGTGGCTTTCAAAGTGGTTTCTGGCTACATGTAGGGTAGTCACTCACTCGATGGAAAAGATCATGCACAGGAATGCATGCCTATCTTGCCTTCCCCAAGAACTTATAGAATATCCCTGCATTCTAAAGAGGGACCCAATTGTCCCGCCCCTTCTGTATTTGACTGACACTCTCAGGAGACAGAGAGAGAGACAGTCCACTGGAAGTTCCACACAGGGCTCACCAGACAGTCTTGGAGAGGCTCTCAATGAGGTCGGAGTGGAAGAGGCGGATGGGCCTGCTCACGGGCTGATGGACCCACTCATCATAATTCTCCCCCAGGTGGCCCACCTGCCACAGAAGAGGCTTCTTCCAGTCTACCAGGTCCTGCAAGAGACAAGGTGGACCCTTGAGATTCATGCCTTCCCATGCTCATGCCCCCATCTCCCAGGTAAGGTCTCTCATTCCCCACTCCCTCCTCGGCTCACTTGGTCTGTGTGGGGCTCCCCATCCTTCTGCTTCAGGGATCCCAAACTGACCACACACCCTGGCTATAGTTCCCGGCCATAGCAATGTGAGTCAGAATAGGCCCATGACCTGGGGAGGTGTAATGAGCCATCATATACCCTCTCTTCCTGCCAGAATTGCTAAGTTGGCAGGTGTGAGCCTGGAGTTTCTAGGGGAGGACACAGTGGATGACCAAGCCCAGAGCTAGAGACAGACAGAATCCTGGTGATGGCATGGCTCCCCTCTGGGTACTCTGCCACCTCCCCAGCCACCATGTCCTCTGGAGAGGGGAGGGTCACCAAGGAGAATACCCCGGTAGCCTGGAGCTTGGCCCAGTTAGACTGTGCAGGACAAGTCCACAGCAAACCTGCAAGGCTCTTGAGCCCTGCCTCAGCCCCCGTTGACCCCTGCAGTAAACATTACAAGCCTGGGACAGAGAGCCAGCCAGGATTCCCAAGCCAGCCTGCTCACCCTGCCCAGGCCTCTTTGTCAAAGCTGGTCAGTCAGCAGGTCTCTGAGGAACCAGCTTTCACATGCTCCAGACTCTCTGAAGGTGAAGCTAGTGTCACCATCATAGCTTGGGAGCAGAGGTGTGGGGGTCCTGGAGCAAGCAGGTGATGCTACTACTGGACATTCTCCCTGTGCCCATGACCAAAGACAGAGCCCCAGACAAAGCTGTGGCTCTCACCATGTGCACTTAGCAGGTCCTAGGTGCTGGCTGCTTTCTTGTGGGGAGGGCTCACTTCCGGTGTCTCAGGCTGGGAGATGACCCCAGGTCATCCAGAAACCATCTCACCCCGGCACCGGGTAAAGAGGCAATCACCTAAACCCTGCCTAGTTGCTGTCCTCATGCCCTGGGTCTAGCAGCAGATGGATTCACTGGATGCATGCTGTCTCATTCCACCTATTCCTCCCTCTGCCTGCCTTAGGTCTCTAAACACACACTCATACACGCCCTACCCCACTAATGCCAGAAAGAGAACTGGAGGAACCAGCCAGTGGCCTGTGTTCATACCTTATCTTGCAGCAGCCTGCAGAGCCTCACCTCAGAGGGAGCTGAGCCAGGGTCACAGTGAGAGCTAGAAGATTTGTCCCAACTGCGATAGCACTGAGAGCTGACGCAGACCATTTGTTAGGTACCAAGTGCGGCTTTAAACACCTTATGTGGATTAAATCATTCACTTCTAGCTGGGTATAGTGATGCACACCTGTAATCCCAGGACTTGGGAGGCTGAGACAGGAGGATCGCAGGTTTGCAGCCAGCCTCAGCAACTTAGTGAGGCTTTCAGTGACCTAGTGAGACTCCGTTTCCAAGTAAAAAAATAAAATAGGGCTGGAAGTGTAGCTCAGAGGTAGAATGCTCCTGGGTTCAATCTCCAGTACCACAAAACAAAAACAAAAACAAAAATACTTTATGTGAATTAAATCATTCACTCCAAGCTGAGTGCCTGTAATCCCAGGTTCAAGGCCAGCCTCAGTAATTTAGCAAGACCCTGTTTCAAAGTAAAAAAAAAAAAAAAGGCTGGGAGTGTAGGTTGGGGATAGACTGCCCCTGAGTTCCATTCCCAGTAAAATAAATGCATGCATGAATATATACATACATACATACATACATACATCATTCATTCCCTACCTATCTAAGCAGGCACTATAATTACCATTTTGCAGATGGGGAAACAAACTACTAACCTGTCAAGTTTGCCCAGTTACGCTTTTTTCAATGAGTTGACCCCTTTAATCATTGAAAAATAGTATCTTGGTCCCTGTAATTCCCCTTGTCTTGAAGTTCACTTTGATATCAATAGAACCACACTGGTTCAGTGAAGATTAGTGTTTGCATGGTCTATTTTTTCCCACATTTTTAACCTGTGTATGTCTTTACATTTATTTATTTATTTATTTATTTATTTATTTATTTATTTATTTATTTTTCGCGGTACTGGGGATTGAACTCAGGGGCATTCTACCTCCGAGCTATACCCCCAGCCCTATTTTTTCTTCTTTATTTTGAAACCAGGTCTCACTAAGTTGCGGAGTGCCTCACTAGGTAGCTGAGGCTGGCCGCGAACCCGGATCCTCCGGTCTCAGCCTCCCAAATGCTGGGATTACAAGCATGCGCCACCATGCCTGGCTTGTCTTTACATTTAAAGTACATCTTTTAAGCTGAGTGTGATGGCGCACGCTTGGAATCACAGGTCTTGGGAGGCTGAGATAGGAGGATTGCAGGTTCGTGGCCAGCCTCAGCTATTTAGTGAGGCCCTCCGCAAATTAGTGAGACCCTGTTTCAAAATAAAGAATAAAAAGTAGGGCTGGGGGTATAGCTCGGAGGTAGAATGCCTCTGGGTTCAATCCTCAGTACCTCCAAAAAAAAAAAAAAAGTACACCTTTTGTGGACAGCATACAATACAGTTGGGTCTTGCTTTTCTGTCTAGTAATCTATCTTTTTTTTTTTTTTTCTCGCAGTGCTGGGAATCTAACCCAGTGCCTTATGCTTGTTAGGTAAACACTCTACCACTGAACCACACACACAGCCCAATCTCTGCCTTTTAATTGGAATGTCTAGCTGATTTACATTTAATGTTGGAGTTGGTCTACCCTCTTGCTGTTTTTGGTTGTGTTATTTATTTTAGCTATGTCTTTTTTTGTATTTTTTCCCCAGTTGTTCTAAGAGTGATAATATGCATCCTTAACTTATTACCATGTCTCAAGTGAAATCTGTTTTTTTATGTGGTACTGGGGATTGAATCCAGGGGCATTCTATCTCTGGGCTACACCCCCAGCCCTATTTTATTTTTCTTTTGAAACAGAATCTCACTAGGTTGATGAGAGGCTCACTACTTAATGAGGCCGTCCTTGAACCTGTGATCCTCCTGTCTCAGCCTCCCAAATACTGGGATTACAAGTGTGTGCCATCACGCGTGTCCAAATCTTCCTTTTATAGCTGTGAAACCTGATGCTCAGAGAGGGCAAGGCCAGCGCTCAGGGTCGCCCAGCTAGAGCAGGAGTGCATGGATGAGAGTGAGGATATACCCAGGAACTGCTCTGGAGCAGGCAGTTGTTGGGGTTGGGGGGGTCCTTTGGTGATTTACAGACCTAAGCCTTAGCCTGGGCTCTGGGAAGCCGGTGCCAGTTGGAAGTGTTTGGCCCAAGCACCTTGCACACCCCTCTCCTCCCCCACCCAGCTCCACTCCCACCCCATAGAAGGGGGGAGGGCCTCCCTGGGCATGCCAGGAATGCAGCCTGCAGCGGCATCCGGCAGGGGGAAAGGGCAGCCTGCTGCCCAGAGCCGAGCGAGCGTGGGCAGAGGGCCTGCTGCCAGCGTGGGGAGGGGGCACCCTCTGACCTCCCTACCCCTCAAGTCCCCCTCCTCCCGGGCAGCACAGAGCTCAGGTGGCATAGGACATTTCCCTGGGGGCAGCCCTAGTCCAAGAGCCAGTGATCAGAGACTCCTTCTCCCCAGAGGGCAAGGCGGGAGAGGGCCCCGCTGCCCCAGGCCAACAGCTTCTTCCACCACCAGGGACTAAGCTAAGGCAATTGTTTAAAAAAAAAAAATGTCCATCCAACCCAGAGTACATGTCCCCAGGGCAGCTTTCAGAGCCAGAGAGGCAGCAGGCAGCAGGGCGGGAGAGGGGACAAGAAGCTCTTGAGAATCCCAGCATCATTTTCTGTGCCCTGGTCACAGACCAGTCTGGGCTTGGGCCTCATGACCGTTCTCCTTTGTAAACCTTTATTTTTGAGAGACAGTGACTGGAATGAGCTTATTTTACAGATGAGAAGACCAAGGGGCAGAGGCTGAGCTCTTGGTGCTGGGGCAAGGCCTGTAGCTGAGCATCCTGATGGGAGCTGGAAGGGAGGTTTCCGGTCAGCTGGACCAGCCCCTGTGGCTGAGGCCAGAGGACCCTGGTGCACAGTGTACAGTGCAGGGATCAGTCAGGCAGAAGCTCGGCTCTTGGTGGCCTCGTGGGGTTGCTGTGGGCCTCTCCCACACAGTCTAGCTGGCCAAGCTCAAGTCCACAGGGGCATCTTTGGTGACCCTCTCCTTCCCAGAGGGGATGGTGGCTGGTGGCTGGTGGCTGGGGAGGTGGCAGAGTGCTCAGAGCCTTGAGCTCCGCCTTTTCCCAGAGGCAGGTTTGCTCCAAGGGCCCTTGTTCTGATCCAGATGCCACTTCCCCAGGTTCTCAGCAATTTACCTGTTTTATTTTTGTTGTTTTGGTGCTAAGGATTGAACCCAGGGGGTGCTCTACCACTGAGCTATGCCCCCAACCCTTTTGTTTGTAGTTTCAGACTGGGTCTTGCTAAGTTGCCCAGGCTGGCTTCAAACTTGCAATTCTCCTAGCTCAGCCTCCTAATTACAGGTATGTGCCACCGTACCTGGCAACGCCAACACCTTGGCTAGGCTCTGGGGACCCTTGGAGCAGCCCCCGATGTCACAGGTTGTGTGTGCAGTGCTGGGCAGGGACAGGGAGCTTGGGGAGTTGGTTACTGTGTTTTGTTTGGTGATGGTCTGGTTGCATGATGCTACCTGTTTCTGGAGGTAGCATCTCAGGTCGAAGGAAGCTGGCTATGCTGGAATCTGACTTAGACTGAGGAAGAGAATTTTATTTATTTATTTAATTTATTTATCTATTTATTTTTTGTGGTACTGGGGATTGAACCCAGAGGCATGCTACCTTCAAGCTACACCCTCAATCCAATTTTATTTATTTGGAAACAGGGTCTCACTAGGTTGATCAGAGTCTCACTACTTGCTGAGGCTGTCCTCGAACCTGTGACTCTCCTGTCTCAGCCTCCCAAGTACTGGGATCACTGGGGCAGGCTATCACGCCCTGCTTGAGGAAGAGAATTTTGTGAGAATTTGGATACACTTCCTCCTCCTGTCTCCCACTTCCTGTCCCAGTCCCCAGCCTCAGGGCTTGCTCTGAGCTGGACACTTGGAAGAGGAGAGGGCTCAGCTGGTCCAGGCAGCTGGGCTGCTAACCTGCCAGTCAAATGACTTTGGCAGGAGACTTGAGCTCCACCTCATTAGTTAATCAGGGATAATTATAATCTTATCTCCTGGTGTTATTAGCAGAAGGAAATCAGATAACAGGTAATAAATTTAAAAGGCTTGTAAGAACTCAGTAAAAGAAGTGTTAATTTGGAGTTAATTATGCTGCTTAGGGCTATCTGGGTGGGGAACTTGTACACACTCCTGTTCAAGGGTAGAGAGGGCTTCCAGGGAGGGCTTTGGAAAGAACACAGTGAAGTGGCCAAAGGGGACAATGAGACAAACAGGACAGGTGTGCCCAGAAGCCAAGAGCAGTGGGCAGCTCTGGCCACCGGACCAGGGCCAGCACCAGGCCAGCTGGGTTCCAGAAAACAGAGGGAGACATGCAGGCAGAGGAGCTGCAATCCAGGTCCTTGTCTCATAAGATGCCTGGATCCTACCCAGTGCGGCTGTCAAAGGGATGCTTTGGAAATTGTTTCCGGTAAAATTCTATGCAGAGCTGCAAAGTCGGTCTGTCCCTTGCCTCTAAGCAGGGCGGGGCACCAGGGTTTGCTTCTTGTTTCTTGCCCCTTCCTGCTGGCTTTCCAGATCCTTCTACCCTTGGCTCAGCACCCTTCCCCCTCACTCCAGTTCCCCTTCACTCTTTCCAGCATGGACAGCTCTGTCCCCAGCTTCTAGGACAGGGAGCTGGGACCTGGGAGCCCAATGTGGCCTTCCTCAGCAGCACCCAGAGGGCTCTCCTTGAATACAAGGCACAAAGGGTTAACTCAGGCACGTCCCTAGGCCCCAGGAGCCACGTGCCCATGCCTAGCTGCGGTTTAACCGAAAGACATTCTACCTCCAAGCTACACCCCCAGTCACTTTGCTATTTTTTTGTTTTGAAACGAGGTCTCACTAGGTTGCTGAGAGTCTTGCTACATTGCTGAGGCTTGTCTCAAACCTGTGATCCACCTGTCTCAGCCTCCCAAGTACTGGGGTTTCAGGTGTGCACCACCATGCCTGGCTCCAGCTCTCTATAGTATTTTCTTTCCAATATTCAAGCCCAAAGCTGAGCCCACAGGTGCTTGCTCCAGGGACCCCTCTCTGTAGCTCCTTACAATACCTTCCACTGGCCAGCCCCAGGCCCCAGCCAGGACACACTGTAGCTCCCTAGTCCTGTGCTCATTCCCCAGACCCTCCCATCTCTCTCCAAAGCTCCTCCTGTTGCAGGGCGAGGTCCTAACACCAGCAACCAGGGTTCTTCACCTATTCAAGCTGGCCGGCTCTGTCCTGTCCCACCCACATGCAGAGCGAGCCCCCATTCCTACAAATTGTCCCTAAGCCCGCTAGGCATCATGGGTGTCGAGGAGTAGTTGTGGCCACACCAGCAGTCTCGAGCTGGCTGGCCCCGTGAGGCCTGGGCACGCCTGCCCACACTGGCCTTCTATTCTGGTCTGTTGATGCGTATCTCTGGAGGGAACGGGACTTAGAGCTATGGGCAGCAGCAATCCCATGTGACAGGGGTCACCTGCAAGCCTGGGTCAGAGCCTCAAGAGTCCTGGACAAAGGGGCCCAGCAACGGTCACCTGGCATGGAGGTCCTGGCCCCGCCCCCCCCCCCCCCCCCCGGTCACCTGTGTCTCCTGCATCTCCTCAGGTTGTCATAACTGGGTGGTTTTTTTTCTGGGGTGGGGAGAGGTTGGGGGCTAACCGTCCTGTTTGTTTCTGTGCCTCCAGGGCACAGCGTAGGCAGAAGACACATGTCCATTTGGGCACATGTACTCTCATGTCTATTTCAAGAGAAAATGGTAACATGACTTTGGAATAGTCCAGTGATCCAGCCAGTGGGAAATGGCACCTAAGCCTGGTTCCCTCCTGACTCCCCCAGGCAAAGTGGCTTCTTACTCCCCACTGAAAGCCTCCATTTCCACCTGGGACTGCTTAGCTTCTTCAGGGCTCAACTTAAAACAAACAAGTGTCTGTCTGTCTGTCTCTGTTTCTTCTTCTTTTTTTGTGGTACTGGAATCCAGAGGCATTCTACCTCCAAGCTCCACCCTAGCCCTTTTTATTCTTTGTTTTTGAAATAGAGTCTTGCTAGGTTGTCTTGAAAGTCTAAGTTGCTGAGGCTGTCTTCGAATCTGTGATCCTCCTGTCTCAGCCTCCAAGTACTGGGATTCCAGGCATGCACCACCACACCCGGCTTCTGTTGGACTTCTAAACACCAAAGGACTGTGTTGTAAGTCTCTACAGACGACTCTGGCTCCTCCTAGACATTGAGGCTGGCTCCAATCCTATTTCCCACCCAGCCGCTGTAGAGCCTCTGCAGGTCTGTATCAGCAGGTGCCTGGGACAGCTTTGCCATCTACACAGCTCAAATTGGGCATGCCTAGGCCTGCTGACCCTGTCATTGTCCCCTTCCCAACTTCAGGGGTCCTGACAAAAGATTTCTTCTCCAGGGGTGTTTGGGGGCCAGCTCCATGCAGAGACCTCGGGTGCTGTTCACCCCAGCTTTCCACCAACAAGGCACTCCGCCTGCCTGAACCTGGGTTTTTGCCACCCCCAGTGATACTTGTGATCTGTGAGGATATGTGTCCCTTCTTCCTCTTCCCTGGGCATGCATTATGAAGACCACAGCCTCTCGCTCCAGACCTGCCCTCTGCACCCTGGTAGCCCCCGATCATTGCCCCACTCCATCCGATGCCAGCTACCTTGTCCCAGTCCACCACTTTGAATCTTGGTTCAATAGCAGGGTCCGTAGTCTGGGTTTCTGCAGAGGATACAGTCCCATTCTCTGTGGAAGCCTGGAAAGAGAAGACATGAGAGGGTTACTCAGTAGACAAGAGGGAAGGGAACGGAACCCTGAGCCGGGAATGGGAAGTCCCATGGACGGGGCCGGTGGGCGGAAATCAAGGACACAGAGTACTTTCAAAAACAGAGAGCCACTGATGTGGGTGTCATTATTCTTTGTATTTTTCTTCTCCCTTAAGAAATAAATTCTGCAAAAATAACAGCAGCAAGCCAGGCGTGGCGGTGCATGCCTGGAATCCCAGTATTTGGGAGGCTGAGACAGGAGGATGGCAGGTTCAAAGGCAATAGTCTTAGCAATGTAGTAAGACTCTCAACCACCTAGTGAGACCCTGTTTTCAAACAAAAATAAATAAACAAGAAGTGCTGGGGTGGGGGAGCTCAGAGGTAGAATGCCCCTGAGTTCAATCCCCAGTACCCCCCCAATAATAATAATAATAATGATAATAATAATAACAATAATAATAAAATTAATAAACTGGACATGGTGGTGTACCCTTGTAATCTCAGTACTTGGGAGGTTGAGACCAGAAGATCCAGGTTCACGGCCAGCCTCAGCTACCTAGTGAGGCACTCCGCAACTACTTAGTGAGACCCTGTTTCAAAATAAAGAATAAAAAATAGGGCTGGGAGTGTAGCTGGGAGGTAGAATGCCTCTGGGTTCAATCCTCAGTACCAGAAAAAAAAAAAAAAGAGAAAGAGGCAGAAAGATGTGGACGAGCTGGGCGTGGTGGCGCACGCTTGTAATCCCAGCATTCGGGAGGCTGAGACTGGAGGATCCAGGTTCGTGGTCAGCCTCAGCTACCTAGTGAGGCACTCCGCAACTTAGTGAGACCTGGTTCCAAAATAAAGAATAAAAAATAGGGCTGGGGGTATAGCTCGAAGGTAGAATGCCCCTGAGTTCAATCCCTAGTACCACAAAAAAAAGAGAGAAAGATGTGGACAAGAAAGCAAGATGGCTGAGAGGTTGCAGGGAAGGAAGAGCAGTGAATAGGAAATGCTGTGGGAAAGGGTTCCTGCCAGTGTCCCTGGCAGGTGTCAGGCAAAGCCAGTCACAGGGTGGCACCAAGGGCATGTGGTGGAGCTTATGTGCCACACCTAGTGACTCCCTTCCTCCCACTCTGATTATTCAACAGATCCTGTGGTTTCACAGGCAGGGACTTCTAGGTCCCAGGAAAGGAAAGCAGTGAGCAGGGAGCCAGGAGACCGGCCCTCCAGCCACTCCATGGTCAGTCAGCCGCTTCTGGTGGGGCAGAAGAGTGCCTGAGTGTGCTCAAGGTTAAATCAAACGCTCAAAGGGGTAAAGTCAGAAGGAAATGGAATGTTCTGGGAAAATCACACAGCCCTAACTACCTCTGATGTCACGTGGAGTGAGGCCAGAGAGAGCCGACCTGCCAGCTAAGTGAAACTCGTGCTTTCCAGTAGGTAGGACAGACAGGGAGAACTGCAGGGTGCAGTGGCTCACGCCTGGAATCCTAGTACTTGGGAGGCTGAGACAGGAGGATTACAGGTTCGAGGTCAGTGTATAGGAACTTTGTGAGACCCTGTTTCAAAATAACAAATAAAAGCCGGTTGTGGTGGTGCATGCCTATAATCCTTGTACTTGGGAGGCTGAGGCAGGAGGATTGTAGGTTTGAGGACAGCCTCGGCAAGTAGTCAACCTATGGAGACCCTGTTTCAAAATAAAAATAGGGCTGGGGATGTAGCTCGGAGGTAGAATGCCTCTGGGTTCAATTCCCAGTACCATAAACAAACAAACAAACAAACAAACAAACAAACAAACGGGGTTGGGAGTGTAGCTCAGAGGTAGAGCATCCTTGGATTCAATCCCAAGTAGCCCCTTCTCCCCCCACAAAAGGGCAGGGAGAGGATTTGCCAGTGGAGCCTTCCTCCGAGTCCCTGAGACTCCAGGAAACCATGGTCCTGGGGGCTCTTGGAAGCTGGGTATTGGCAAGAGACTGAGGAGTTTTGAGCAGCCAGTTGGGTTTCTGTTGTCATGATTCTTATGATTTTGTTTCCAAATGAACCCCGGAGAACTTCATGTTGATGGTGACCATGTTGGTACTTTCTGGGAAAACCCATATACAACCCAAATAAAAGTGGACTTTTGTGGTCCTGTCTTGGTCTGTGTAGAATCTGAGTATATTTAATCTGTATCATCAAGCTAGTACCTGAAATTTTTTTTTATACTGAGAATTGAACCGTGGAATATTCTACCTCTGAGCAACACTTCAGCCCTTTTGGTTATTTATTTTGAAACAGGGTCTTGCTGAGTTTCCATGTACTGGCCTCAAATCTGTGGTCCTCCTATCTCAGCCTCCCAAGTACTGGGATTACAGATGGGTGTCATCATGCCTGGCCCTGAATTTTTTTTTTTTGGTGGTACTGGGGATTGAACCCAGAGGCACAGAGGCATGCTACCTTTGAGCTACAGCCTCAGCCCGATTTTATTTCTTATTTGGGAACAAGGTTTTGCTAGGTTGATGAGAATCTCATTACTTGCTGAGGTTGTCCTCGAACCTGCAATCCTCCTGTCTCAGCTTCCCAAGTATTGGGATTACAGGCATGAGCCACTATGCCCGGCCACCCTGAATTTTTTTTGAAAACAGCATCTCATGCTCTCTTGAGGACAAGAAAGAATGGATTTTACAGCATATCATAAAGGAAAACTCCCTAGCCAGGCGTGGTGGTACACGCTTGTAATCCCAGCATCTGGGAGGCTGAGACTGGAGGATCTGGGTTCGCTGTCAGCCTCAGCTACCTAGTGAGGCACTCCGCAACTTAGTGAGACCCTGTTTCAAAATAAAGAATAAAAAATAGGGCTGGGGGTATAGCTCAGAGGTAGAATGCTCTCCTCCTCCTCCTCCTCCTCCTCCTCCTCCT
>PVLC010007526.1:9642-33478 GCA_004027655.1 Graphiurus murinus | reverse complement strand
TTCTCCAGCTGCCTAAAGGGATCTTAGGAATATTAGATGCTCCACCCATGTGTCCTCTTCAATACTGGGTCTTTGCAAAGCAGCCAGGGCTTCCTAAGGCTCTTGCCACATGCTGGTGAGCGTGGCTGCCAGGGTGGGGCAGGGCGCCTGTTCTTGGATGTGTAAGACCAATGGAGTGGTACGTCTTGCTAGTACTGCCATGCAGTGGGATCTCTGCATGGAAGGGGTAGCCCAGGCCATTGAACATGCCACCCCAGCATGACTTGGGGCTGGACAGAGCAGTATCTCCATATGAGGATCAAAATTCCAACAATCTAGACTGTAGATTCTCAGTGTCCTTTGAGTACACAGCACAGGCATAAGCAAATTTAAAGACACATAAAACTGATAAGAGATTGCTAGCATTTTTTTTTTGCTACTTAAAAATATATGTTATTTTTTGGTACTAGGGATTGAACCCAGTAGCATTCTACCTCTGAGCTACACCCCTAGCCCTTTTAATTGTGTGTGTGTGTGTGTGTGTGTGTGTGTGTGTGTGTGTGTGTGTGGTGCTGGGGATTGAACCCAGGGGCATTCTACCTTGAGCTACACCCCCAGATTGATTTTTAAATTTTTAGTTGAAAACAGGGTCTCACTAAGCTGTAGAGGGCCTAAGTTTCTTTCTTTCTTTTTCTTTTTTTCTTGTGGTGCTGGGGATTGAACCCAGAGGCATTCTACCTCTGAGCTACACCTCCAACTCTATTATACTTTTTATTTGGAAACAGAGTCTGGCTAAGTTGATGTGAGCCTCATTGAATTGCTGAGGCTAGCTTCAAACCTGTGATCCTCCTGTCTCAGCCTCCCAAGTACTGGGATTACAAGCTTGCGCCACCATACCTGGCTCTCACCTTTCTGAGGCTGGCCTTCAACCTGTAATCCTCCTGTCTCAGCCTCCCAAGTACTGTAACTACAGGTGTGTGCCATCACACCTAGCTTAAATATTTTTAGAAATCACTATCATTTGGGGGATGTAGCTCAGTGGCAGAGAAATCACTATCATTTGGATATGGTGTGTCTACCTGTAAACTCACGGAAGAGCAATTGGCAATTTTGTACTGACATTTAAAAAAAAAAGTTCTACTTAAAAGTACTGATTAGTGCAAGGAAAACAACAGCAGCAAAAATTTATGAGCATTCATCATACGTGATTGCTTCCTTGGTTTAAGCTGACTGATGCGGGACTCCAATCTGTCTGTATCAAGAAGAAGATCGAATGTTCACTTTGTACCAGTTCTAAGGCCTGACTTGAAAAATTACTGAAAGTCAGCTGGGTGTGGTGGCGCACGCTTGTAATCCCAGCATTTGGGAGGCTGAGACCGGAGGATCTGGGTTCAAAGCCAGCCTCAGCTACCTAATGAGACACTCCACAACTTAGTGAGACCCTGTTTCAAAATAAAGAATAAAAAAAATAGAGCTGGGGGTGTAGCTCGGAGGTAGAATGCCCCTGAGTTCAATCTCCAGTACCACAAAAAAAAAAAAAATTACTGAAAGTCCAGTTTTTCAGAGAGATGTGGGCTAGAAATGGAAACAGAACTTGTTAGACTTTCTTGTTCAATTGGAAATCTGGGCGAAACCAGGGAAGTGGGAGCCTCTGCACCCAGCATGGGGTGGGCAGTCAACAATCTTCTCGGGAGCATTCCTCTGACTCATGAACCAGTGCCAATCTGACAGCGCCCTATCTTGGAGGATGAGGAGAAGAGGGACAGAGGGGAGAGAGTAGGTGTGCCCTCTCCCCGTCCTTCTCCCTCTTTCTGCTGCCCCAGCCTAACCAACAGGGAGTGACGTCACTACTGCTACGCTACCAACAGACCCGAGAGTGGCCACATAAATGAGGTGCTTTCTGGGTGGCCAGATGGGCCACACTCATCCCTGGCAGAAGCCCAGATTATTATCACAACATGGAGTACACTACCAGTACCGGAGGAGACTCCAAGGAGAGCCAGGTGGGAATTCTCCTGGGACCGGGACACTTCCTCCAAGCACACATTGTGTGGACAAGTTTTCTTGAGTCCGGTTGTCGGATTCTAGAAGGCTTAAAAGCCTTCTCTACACTTAGACAAAAGGCCTTCCTGAAGAGGGTCTTCCTGTCCCAGCCCGGGGTGGGGGGTGGGGGGGAGGGGGTCCAGGAACCGAGTCCTGGCAAGAGCAGCTACTCCACACGCCGCACATATTGCTTCAGACCTTGCTTCCAGGAGCCTGGGCCCCGGTGTTTATTTTACAGTCGAGCTGGGCTCACCCTGCATTCCACAGGCAAACACCATCCATGAATCACAAGTGTATAAAGGTCACTACAGGGAACTAGGGTACACTCCCAACTTTAAAAGGCTTTTGAAAAAAAAAAAAAAAACTTTCTTGGAAACTTCCACGATGCATTATTTAGAAGACTCTCCAGACCCTGGAAAGAAGCCAAAGGGACCTTTAAAAACTAAAAAAGAAAGCCGGGTGTGGTGGCACACGCTTGTAATCCCAGCATTTGGGAGGCTGAGACCGGAGGATCAGGGTTCGAGGTCAGCCTCAGCTACCTAGTGAGGCACTCCGCAACTTAGTGAAACCCTGTTTCAAAATAAAGAATAAAAAATAGGGTTGGGAGTATAGCTCGGAGGTAGAATGCCCCTGAGTTCAATCCCCAGTACCGCAAAACAACAACAACAACAAAACTAAAAAAGAATACCCCAGGTGAAGAAAACGTGTGTGCGTGTTTCTAGCATTAGGACATGGTTCTCAGGGAAGCCTTTGGATTGGGTCGATTTTAGTGTTTGGGGAAGGTGAGAAATTCTGTGGTCAAATTTCTCTATTGACTTTCACGAGAATGATTAACACCCATGACAATGAGGCTGGCTAGATAGGGGGTGTCCAGTCCACTGTGTGAAGTGACAGATTTCCCACACAGTCCACCTAAGGGACGCGAGACAATCCTAGGGCAACAAGAGGGTGCTGAAGACCCGGTCCCTTGTCCAGGTCCCTCCCAACCTCTCTACTATGGGAAGAAACACTTGCATGGACAGGCACTCGGGGCTGAAAGCAGCTTGTGTCCCTTCTGTATTACTATCATTATTTTTATTTTATTTTATTTTTTGCAGTACTGGGGATTGAACTCAGGGGCATTCTACCTCCGAGCTACACCCCCACCCCTATGTTTTTTTTAAATTCTTTATTTTGAAACTGGGTCTCGCTAAGTTGCCGAGTGCCTCACTAGGTAGCCAAGGCTGGCCGAGAACCCGGATCCTCTCGTCTCAGCCTCCCGAATGCTGGGATTACAAGCGTGAGCCACCACGCCCGGCTCTATATTACTATCATTATTATAATTATTATTGTTACTTGTGGTGCTGGGGATTGTACCCAGGAACATTCTACCTCTGAGCTACACCCCCAGCCCTATTTTATTTTATTTTTGTGGCACTGGGGATGGAACCCAGGAGCACTCTTACCTCGGAATTACACCCCCAACCCTATTTTATACTTGGAAACAAGGTCTCGACAGGTTGATGAGTATCTCACTTACTCACTGAGGTTGCCCTCAAATCTGCAATCCTCCTGTCTCAGCATCCCAAGTACTGGATTACAGACGTGCACCACCATGCCCAGCTTCCTTCTATCTTATTTACCTGTTGATTATCTCCATGAGGTAGAGATACTGCTTATCTTGTGCGTTGCGAGGTCCTGGCACAGGGCTGGGGCCCCCATACTTGCTGAGCAGTCTGTTAATGAGCAGATGAGCTTCCTGTTCAGGTGGAAAGGCCTGCACAGGGTGAGCAGGGTGGCAGGAAGAGAGCTGCCCCCATGCCTTCCATAGTGTGTCTGCCGAGAAAGAGAAGGACAGGCACAAGGAACCCCCAGCATGACCTGCCCAGGAGATGGCAGAGGTGGGCGCAGCGCGATTCTAGCTGAGAGCCGCTGGACATGCCGGACAATGCAGTAGCCATGTAAGAAGGGCAGTGCGACCTCCTTAGATCCTTCCAGATATGGTCTAGGACCACACTGGAGAAGGCTGCAGAAGGCAGCATCAGCCATGGCTTTCACAGCTCAGTGCTGATTCCTGGCTGGCTGGGAGGTGCCTTTGTCCTCTCATGGTGACCTCCCGCTCACACTGCCGACTCTTCTCCTGGGCTCCTTCCTCTGCCAGCGCTGTCCCACAGACATCAGCACCCCCAGACCCAAGTGCACCGAGCACCCTGTTTCCTTAACAGCTCCCTAAAGTTGCCAGCCAGGCCCCACAACGGGCCCATGTTGCAGGGAGGCAGCCCTCAGTGGACACTCGGGTGGGGAAGGATCCCAGGCCGCTCTCTAGTTCTTGGTCTACAGACTCAGCCCTGAACTAAGGGGTGCTACTCTAGACCAGACTCCTTGGTCACCTTGCTGTGTGACCTCCAGATCATCCTTCTGGAACAAGATGTCGCTTCTCTCTGGCAAGGGCTCCCCAGCTTCCTGCTCCATTCTCGGGGGTGAGGCAGGTGACTCTGTGGAGCCACAGCAGCAGCAGGCAGGGCATGGCTCATGACACAGACCCGTTTTGTGGGCACAGTAAACATGTGAGAATGGTCTTCCCTTTCACAGAGTCAGTGCTCCCTCTGATTTGCCTTAACAGCAGGTGCTCCCAGTACTTGGGAGGGTGAGACAGGAGGATCACAGGTCTGAGGCCAGCCTTGGCAACTTAGCAAGGCCCTTGGAAACTTAGTGAGACCCCGTTTCAAAATAATAAATCAAAGAGGGCTGGAAGGGGGTGGTGTAGCTTGGAGGTAGAACACTCCTGGGTTCAATCCCCAGTACCAAACCAAACCCCTCCCCCCTCAACCAGGAGGGGCCAAGAAGCTAAACTCACACAAAACCATGTGGCATCTTTAGCTAATGGCTTTGGCAAGCAGAACAAAGGGATGTACGAGGCCAGCGGCAGTGGGCGTTGTCATTTGGTCTTGAGCTCAGAGAAGGATAGAGTAGACCCAACTTTTGGTCAAATAGAGGGGCTGTCTGTCCCCATGATGAGGGACCATCCCCTGAGAGGGTTTAGGTCCAGGCCATGGAGACAGCACCCCAACATTATCAGACATTGGAAAACGAATTCTATAAAATGTGGAATCTCCAGATTTTTTTTTTTCTTCTGTGGTACTAGGGATGGAACCCAGGGGCCTTCTACCTCTGGGCTACACCCCCAGACCTGTTTTATATTTTATTTGGAAACAGGGTCTTACTAAGTTTCTGAGAGCCTCATTAAGTAGTTGAGGCTGGTTTCGAACCTGCGATCCTCCTGTGTCAGCCTCCCAAGTACTGGAATTACAAGCATGTGCCACTACATCCAGCTGAATCTCCAGATATTTATTTATTAATTTATTTTTGCAGTTGAACTCAGGAGCATTCTATCTCTGAGCTACACCCTCAGCCCTATTTTTTATTCTCTATTTTGAAACCGAGTCTCACCAAGTTGCGGAGAGCCTCACTAAGCAGCTGAGGCTGGCCACGAACCCACGATCCTCCTGTCTCAGCCTCCTAAGTACTGGGATTATAAACATGTGCCACCACGCCCGCCTTTCCAGATTTTTAAATATGACTTGCATTTAAAACAAAGGGATGCAGTGGGCCAAACTATCATGCCTGAATCCAAGCACAGTCCTAGGTGCGCCTGTCAGAAACCGCAGGGCGAGCTGCCACCTCCTGCCTCATGTGAGGCCCATCAGCAGAGAAGGGGCAGGGATCATGCCCTCCACCCTCCCGATTCCCACAACAGGGAATCCAGACGGGGAGCCGGGGCTGCGCCCAAACGGCTCAGCAGTACCGAAGCCCGGAGTGGGCTGGGTGACAGGCCAGCACCCAAGGAACCAGAGCCCCAGCAAGGTCCAGTCAAGGGCCAGCTCAGGCCCCCTCCTCCCTCCAGTCCAGGCTGGCAAGGGTCAGCCCCGAGAGGAAGCCGGGCCAGGGAAAAGGAGTGGGTGGTAGACATATTTTTCCTAGTGCTCCTCCCTGTGTGTCAGGGAAGGAGACAAAATCTGTGAGGGTGAAGGAATCCCAGTGGAGGCCCAGGCCCCACGCTGAGGATATCACCTCCAGGGTCTCCCTTCCCAGTGCAGAGACCTGTCATGGGTTGAGCTATGCCTACCCCCAGATTAATTCATAGGCACAAATCCTAACCTCCAGTATCTCAGAATGTGACCTCCTTTGGGAATGGGGTCACTGCAGATGTGATTAGTTTGGAGAACTGATATCCTTATAAAAAGGGGGAAATTTGAACACATACAGGGGAGAATGTCATGTCAAGACGAAGGTACAGATCGGCTGACACACCTACAAGCCAAGGGCCACAGAATTCTCCAGCAAAGCACCAGAACCCAGGGGACAGGCCTGGAACACATCCTTCCTCCCAGGCCTCAGAAGGAACCTGCCGTGGGGATGCTGGACCTCAGTGCAGAAAACTTACATGGTTTAAACCACCTAGTGTATGGTAGTTATAGAATTAAGCCTGAGTCAGTCCAAGGCCTGACTCAGTTTCCCTTGAATCTAGACAGGGCCCCAGAAGGAGAGAGAATTTAACCAGGAGAGGGAACTCCACAGAGAGAGGTACTCCGGGAGATCTGGAGCCAGGATCTGCACCTCATCCTGAACTGCAGGCAGCAAAAATCAGAGTCTCCCGGTCAACACAATCTTCCTGCCTGGCCTACAGTGGCAGCCCACATAGATAGTTCTTTTGAGTGGGGAAAACATTGAAGTACATCCCTTCCTAGCCCAGAGGTGGCCTTGTTCCCTTCTTTAAGGCCTAGAGAAGTCATTTCCCAGCTGGTGTGGTGGTGCATGCCTGTAATCCTAGTACTTGGGAAGCTGAGACAGGAGAATTAAAGGTTCCAGGCTAGCCTCAGCAATTTAGCAAGACCCTTAGCAACTTAATGAGACTCTGTTTCAAAACAAAAAAATAAAAAGGGCTGGGGGTGTAGCTCGGAGGTAGAATGCCCCTGGGTTCAATCCCTAGTACCAAAACCAAAACAAAAGTCCTGCGTTTTCCCCACTTGGCAGTGGTGTGTTGGGTGGCTGGTTGTGCTGGGTCGGGGGCACACAGAGTCGCTCTCTCCAGTGCAAACCTTGTTCTACTCTGAACTTCCCACCCCCACCACGTGGCTCCAGGGACAGCCACCCCACCTCCACGGGGAGCCCCTGCAGTCGGTGTCTCATTGGCATCCACATAACTCTCCCAGAGAGTCTGGTGGGAGCCCCTCCACAGATGGGGGAAACCAAGGCACAGAGGGACAAGAGCTCCCAAACCACTGATCACCGGGAGAGCCAAACCAGAGCCCACTGCCAGAGCTTCCCAGAGAAGAGTCATCGCCCTGCCTCTCCTCTTGGAGGATTCAAGGGGATGTCCCCGGTCCCCTAGCCCAGGGCTCTGCCTCAGCCCCAGCCCTCCTCCAGTCCCCAGACTCTGTCTTCCCTAGAGAGGGTGTGCGTGGAGGGCGCATGGAGGGGAGAGAACAGAGAAGAACAACAGAAAGCCTGCGCTCAGCACCGCAAACAAACAAGTCCAGCATCGCGGCCTGAAAGGAGGCAGTGTATGGCGGGCGGGGGCCGTGGGGGGCGGGGGAGCCGCATAAAGGAATGTTGTTTGAGAAGGCTGGGGCTGGGCACCAAGGGATGGACAGATGGCCTTTTATCCCTTGGCCCGGATCGTGCCTGAAAACCCTTTCTCTGGAATGAGATGGCGCCCTGGGCCCTGTGTCCAGTGGCCCCCATGCCTCCCGCAGGCACACCTGGTAGTACACCCTCCAGGGGGGCAGGTTGAGGACTGTCCAGAGTCTCATCTGCAAAGAGCCTTCTTTGCCAGGATGCCTGGTGTGTTGACAAGTCCAGCCCTGGACCCCCCATCCCGGGAGTGGTCTCCCGGGAGCTGGGGGGTTTCAGGGAGGCCAAGACATAGCTGCAAGGAAGGTGGCAGGATCTGCTGGCTTCTGCTGCTAACAAGCTGCTCCCTGCCTCGCTAGGTCCAGATCAGAAGCCAGGCCCAGCAGGGCTGAGGTCTGGCTACTCTTTTTTGTCACAGGGAGCCACACCAGGCAAGTGACAAGCCACCAAATCCCCAAAGCAGGCTCACGCCTGACCCTCCCCACGATCACCACCAGGCCATCACTGTCCAGGCCACCATCCCCGACTTCATGGTCTGGAGAAGAAAAGCACAGAGGAATGAAGCAACAGGCTGGTGCCTGAGGAGAGACCCAGAGTGTGCTGCTCAGGAACGTGCAGAAGGACAGGAAGATAGCCGAGGCCACTGGGTCCCTGATTTCAGTTCACCATGGCCCTGCACCCTGGGATCCTCTACCACTGAGCTACATCCCCAGTCTTTTAAATTTTTATTATTGTTATTGTTATTATTATTATTATTATTATTATTATTATTATTATTGCGCTGGGATTGAACTGAGGGGCATTTGACCTCTGAGCTACACCTCCAATCCCACTTTATTTTATTTGGAAACAAGGGTCTCACTGAGTTCCTGAGGCTGGCCACAGACCTGCGATCCTCCTGTCTCAGCTTTCCAAGTACTGAGATTACAGGCAGGTACCACCACACCTAGCTCCTTTTTATTTTATTTATTTATATTTTTGCCATACTGGGGATTACACTCAGGGGCATTCTACCTCTGAGCTACACCCCCAGCCCTATTTTTTATTCTTTATTTTGAAAAAGGGTCTCACTAAGTTGCAGAGGGCCTCACTAGGTAGCTGAGGCTGGCCACAAACCTGCGATCTTCCTGTCTCAGCCTCCCAAGTACTGGGATTACAAGCATGTGCCACCACGCCCAGCTCTATTTTTTGAGACGGTGTCTTGCTAAGTCACCCAGGCTAGCCTTGAACTTAGAATCCTCCTGCCTCAGCCTGCCAAGTCGCTGGGGATTACAGGCATGTGCCACAATGCTCAGCTAATTACTTCTTCTTCTTCTTTTTTTTTTTTTTTGTAGAACTAGGGATTGAACCCAGGGGCATTCTACCTCTGAACTACACCCCCAGCCCTATTTTTTAATATTTATTTTGAAACAGGGTCTCACCAAGTTGCGGAGTACCCGGCTTCTATTTTTTATTCTTTATTTTAAAACAGGCTCTCACTAAGTTGTGGAGGGCCTCACTAAGTAGCTGAGGCTGGCCATGAACCTAGATCCTCTGGTCTCAGCCTCCCAAGTACTGGGATTATAAGTGTGCACCACCACGCCTGGCTTCCTTTCCCTTTATAGTAGAAGAAATTTGTGCTTAGAGAGACTGGATGACCTATCTTGGATGGCCAGGGTTAGTTCTAGAACACAATTCCGTTGCCCTCCCTGAGCCCCAGGGCACAGTTCTAGAATCAGCCAGGTCTGGAAAGTGAGTCCTAGAGCTGGCGACGACTGGTGATCCCTGGTGAGCTACAGCTTATACTCCAAATGTCATGCTGCTTAAACACCGTGTTTTATACTCGTCACCATAACAGTGCCTCAGGCCCCAGGGGGAAGACTTCCATGAACAACCCCAGGACACCTTGTCCATCACCTGTCTGACACGGCCACAGGTGATGAACCTCACAGATGTGTCAACACTGGTGTCCAGCAGAGAGGGCCAGGAGGAGCCATTTATGAATGACGCAGGGATACTGTCTGGAGCAGAAATAATTTAAGGACCATTATCCCAGAGAAAACAGTGGTGGCCCCAGGCCAGCAGCTCCAGACTAACACTGCCCAAGGGAATGCTCTGCAGCCATGAAAATGTTCTCTGCTTGTGCTAATGTAGCTGCCACTAGCCCCATGTGTCTACTGGAAATGTGGCCAGTGCTTCTTAATTTGATTTAATTTTAAAAATGATTTATTTATTTTTTAAATTTATTTTTGTGGTATTGAGAATGGAACCCAGGGGCCTTCTACCTCCGGGCTACAGTCCAAGCCCTATTTTATTTTTTTATTTGGAAATAGGGTCTTGCTAAGTTGTTGAGAGCCTCATTAAGTTGCTGAGGTTGGCCGCAAACCTGTAATCTTCCTATCTCGGCCTCACAAGTACTAAGATTACAAGCGTGCACCACCACGCCTGGCTTGGCAAAAATAAAGAAAGAAATAAACTGGGCATGATAGTGCACGCCTGTAATTATTTTTGGTACTGAGGGTTAAGCCTAGGGGCATTCTATCTCTGAGCTACACCCTCAGCCCTATTTTATTTTGGAATAGTTTCTTGCCAAGTTGCTGAGGGTCTCACTAAGTGGCTAAGACTGGTTTTGAATCTGCGATCCTCCTGTCTCAGCATCCCAAGTACTGGGATTACAGACATGCCACCATGCCCAGCTGACAGCTTCTTCTCATCCATTGAATATCAACTCCTTAGAGAGTTGACCTTCCCTGTCTGAAGTTCTGGCTGCCCCTGTGTCACAGCCCCCTGGTCTAACATATATTATCTGATCTATTATTCTGCTGGATATACATGCAGAATATTTGCATTCTGTTGTAGCCTTTGCCACCATCTATAATTGTTGTGTCTGCCTCTTCCCACTCATAGGTAAACCCCTTGAGGGTAGAAACCAGTTTTCTTTTTATCCCTAGCAGCAAGCTCTGTGTCAAGAATAGAAGAGATGGCCATGATGTTTGTGGTTACACAGAGAAAGGAACTGTAGGGAGGGGAAGGCAGCCTGGAGAGCCCTTGGGACCACCTGGGGCTGTGGCCAGCCTTGCCTTGGGAGCCCGTTCTTCCCTGGTCAATGTGAGTGACTCAGGTCCAGTGTGGCACCTGTCCAGGTACAGACAGGATGAGGGCAACAGACCAGAGTCGACCCCACAGGCCCTGGCCTTGGGGGAAGGGGTGCTGTTGAGAGACCAGAACGGCCTCATTCTCCAGCTTCGCCCAAGGGCAGATGGTCCAAGCATACTGCAACTCATGTTTTAAAAACATCCATCCTGAGGCTGGGCATGGTGGCACACGTCTGTCATCCCAATACTTCGGGGCTAAGACAGGAGGATCTCATGTTCAAGACCAGCCTCAGCAACTTAGCGAGACTCAGCAACCTGGAGAGACCCTGTTGTAAAACTAAAAATAAAGAGGGGCTGGAGGTGTAGCTCAGAGGCAGAATACCTCTGAGTTCAATTCCTGGTACCAATAAATAAGAAAATAAATAAATATCCATCCCTCACCACCTAGCAGAAATCTGCCCCCTTCCTAGCAGAAGCTGGAGTCATTCAGTTTGAGGGATACGTCTGCTTTACAGATCTTATATGGTCTTACTGCAGTCATAATACAGCATCCTGTGGGGATGGCAGGGAGTAAGGAAGCCAAGTCCCCATGAGGTGACACAATTTGCTTAAATTCAGTGAGATACAAAACAATGTGCTCACAGTTAATAAGATGCAGAGGCAGAGCTGGGCAGGGGTGTGCACACCGGTAATCCCAGTACTTGGAAGGCTGAGACAGGAGGATCCCAGGTTCTAGGACAGCCTCAGCAAGTAGTGAGATTCTCATCATCCTAGCAAAACCTTGTTTCAAAATAAAAATAAAAGCTGGGCTTGGTGGCACACGCTTGTAATCCCAGTACGTGGGAGGCTGAGACAGGAGGATCCCAGGTTCCAGGACAGTTTCAGCAAGTAGTGAGGCCCTCTGCAACCTAGTGAGACCCTGTTTCAAAATAAAGAATAAAAAAATAGGACTGGGGTGTAGACTGGAGGTAGAATGTCCCTGTGTTCAATCCTCAGTATAAACAAACAAACAAACAAATAAATAAATAAGGCTGGAGGTGTAGCTTGGAGGTAGAATGTCCCTGGAATCAATCCTCAGTATAAATAAATAAATAAATAAATAAATAAATAAATAAATAAATAAATAAATAAATAAATAAATAAGGCTGGAAGTGTAGCTTGGAGGTAGAATGTCCCTGGGTTGAATCCCCAGCACCACACACACACACACACACACACACACACACACACACACAGAAATTCACATCCACCTTGAACCTGTGAATGTGACCTGTGATGTAACTGAGTTAAGATAAGGTTAGAGTGAATTAAGGTGGGCTCTAGCTTCAATATGACTGGTGTCCTCATAAGAAGAACAAAAATTGGAGACATACACATGGAGCCTCAAGGACCCTTAAAAATGAAGGCGGAGGCTGGAGGGAGGGCTGGGCCTACAAGCCAAGGAATGCCAAGCCCCGCTGGAGTTGGGAAAGACCCCAGGAGAGATTCTCCCTGAGGTCTCGGAAGGAACCAATCCTGCTGGTGTCTTACATCACACCTCCAGCCTCTAGGGCTGTGAGAGAATAAATTTCTGCTGTTTTAAGTCACCCAGTGGGTGGTGCCTTGTGATAGCAGTCCTGGAAAACCAGTACAGCACCATTGGAAATGAGGTCCTTTGCTGTACTTTACTGTTTGTGTGTTATTGTTGTGATTTTCTATTTCTTTTTCCGTGTGTGTGTGTGTGTTGCTGGGGATTGAGCCCAGGGGCATTCTGTCTCCAAGCTATACCCTCAACCCTATTTTATTTTTTTGTTTTGAAACAGGACCTTGCTAGGTTGCTGAGAGTCTTGCTAGTTATGCTGCTGAGGCTGTTCTCCAACTTGTTATCCTCCTATCTCAGCCTCCAAATCCTGGTGTGCACCATCATGCCCGGTTTATTATTGTATTTTTCCACTCCTTCTTTAAGAATATACCTGTGAGTGATTTCCACACAGTAACTGCTTAGAATTTCTTCCAACATTTTATGATGAAAAATGTCAAACATGCAGCAGCCGAAAAAATTTTTCATTATGAATACCTATATCCCCTGTATGAGATTTCACCATTCACATTCTGTTATTTCTTTTTAAAACAATCCTTAAAAGGCTTGTGAATATCAACATCCAAATCTTTCAATTATGAAGTCACATCCTTAGGAGTAATAACAAAGTCTGTGTTAAATGTATTTATATTCCCTTCTTTCTCCATCGAGTGTAATTTTTATACAATGACCGTAAGGATATTGTTTGGTAAATTTTTGAGCACTACATGCCTCATTGCAGCCAGTGTCCACATCTAGATATATAAAAGTTTCATTGCCCCCAGAAAGTCTCAAGAATCTATGTTTTAATTTTTTTTTTTTTTTTTGGTACTGGGAATTGAATCCAGAGACATTCTACTTCTGAGCTACATCCTCAGCCCTTTTAATTTAATTTTGAAACATGGTCTTGTTAAGTTGCTGAGTCTCACTAAGCTTCTGAGACTAGCTGTGAATCTGCCTCAGCCTCCCAAGTACTGAAGTTACAGGCATGTGTCACCACGCCAAGTTAATTAAGTGGTGTTTGTGTATGTGTGTGTGTGTGTGTGTGTGTGTGTGTGTGTGTGTGCGCTCTCGAGTACTGCTGGGGATTAAACTCAGGGACTTGTATACGCTAGGTAAGCCCTCTACTGCTGAGCTATATCCTCGGTAACCAGGAATCTCTTTTATTTGATTGATTGACTGATTTTGGTACTAGGATTAAACCCAGGGGTGTTCTACTTCTGAGCTACATCCCCAGCCCTATATTCCTATATTCCTATATTCCTATATTTATTTATTTATTTATTTATTTATTTATTTATTTATTTATTTATTTATTTATTTCAGTACTGGGGATTGAACCCAGGGGCATTCTACCTCCAAGCTACACCCCCAGTCCTATTTTATTTTTTTGCGGTATTGGGGATTGAATTCAGGGGCATTCTACCTCCAAGCTATACCCCTAGTCCTATTTTTTTATTCTTTATTTTGAAACAGGGTCTCACTAAGTTGCGGAGTGCCTCACTAGGTAGCTGAGGCTGGCCACCAACCTGGATCCTCCAGTCTCAGCCTCCCAAATGCTGGGATTACAAGCATGCGCCACCACGTCCGGCTCCCAGTCCTATTTTTTTATTCTTTATTTTGAAACAGGGTCTCACTAAGTTGCAGAGGGCCCCACTAAGTAGCTGAGGCTGGCCACGAACCTGGATCCTCTGCTCTCAGCCTCCCAAGTACTGGGATTACAAGCATGTGCCACCATGCCTGGGTATTTTTTTTTTCATGGTATTGGAAATTGAATCCAGAGGCATTCTACCCCTAGGCTACACCCCCAGACCAATTTTATTTCTTATTTGGAAACAGAGTCTCACTAGGTTGCTGAGAGACTCACTAAATTGCTGAGACTGTTCTCGAACCTGCGATCCTCTTGTCTCAGCCTCTCAAGTTTGTACTAGGATGACAAGCATGTGTCATGATGCCCAGTTTATTTTTTATCTTGAAACAGGGTCTTGCTAAGTTACTGAGGGTCTCTCCAAGTTGCTGACGCTGGCCTCAAACCTGTGATCCTCCTGTCTCTGCCTCCCAAGTACTGGGATTACAGGCCACTGTGACTGGCTGGAATCTCTTATTTTTAAAATTTTTTGTGGTACTGGGGATTGAACCCAGGGGCATTCTACCTCCAAGCTACATCCCCAGCCCTACTTTTTAGTCTTTATTTTGAAACAGGGCTTCCTCACTAAGTAACTGAGGCTGGCCACGAACCCAGATCCTCCGATCCCAGCCTCCCAAGTACTGGGATTACAAGTGTGTGCCACCATGCCCGGTTTGGAATCTCTTTTAAACAAGCTTCTCATGACATTCTAATGAGAGGAGTAGGAAGGAGGTGGGGAGAATACATTTTCAGTTCCCTTTCCCAGAGGGATAAGAAGTTTGAGTTATACCGAACTTTCCAAGAGAGGTGCTGGGCTGCCTGCTAGCAAACATGGCAGCTTCCTGACTCTCCTAGCCTCTGGCCATCCAGGCACACATTGAACTTGACCTCAGCCTCTCCTCCAACCACAGTGTGAACACAGAGTAGGATAGGCATGTAGGACCTACCCCAATGCTGAGTGCAAGACCAGCTGGCTTCCACATTCTCCCCCACCCCCCAACCCCGCCCACCCCATCTCTACAGTCCCCGCTGGAATCCTGGCCATTCCACGACTGCTTGGACAGCCCCCACTTTGGACCCCAGACCCTACGGACTGTAGACTGGGGCTGTCAGTTTCTCTGAAGTGACTCCCTCCTTGCTCTGGCTCCCGGACCTCAGGGTCCAGGGCAAGTTATGCAGCCCCAGTCTCTGAATGTCAGATTCAACTGCATTCCCAAGGTGGGGAACATGGCCCAGGATGACTCGCTCCCTTCCCTAGTGGGGCAGAATAATGGCTGGAATAGAAAGAAGGAAAAAAATTAAGAATCTAATTAAAAAAAAAGAAAGGTGATTTCATTGGTACAGAATAGAGCCCCCAAACAGTCCTAAACACTGGGTGTGATGGTGCACACCTGTAACCCCAGTACTTGGGAGGCTGAGACAGGAGGATTGCAGGTTTGAGGACAGCCTCAGCAAGAGAGTAAGGCTCTCAGCTACCTAACGAGACCCTGTTTCCAAATAAAAAATAAAAAAGTGCTAGGGGTGGAGCTCAGATAGAATGCCCCTGGTTCAATCCCCAGTCCCCAGTATCACAACAAAACAAAACAGTCCTAAATATGTATGTAAATGATTGAATAGAGGTGGTTAAAAAAAAAATCAGTGGGGAAAAATGTTATCCCATTAATCTACTGGGACAAACAGTCACTTGGAAAAACATAAACCTAAAATAATCCCTATCTTGTTCTTTACACCAAAAAACCCCAGAGAAGTGAAATGTTTAAGCAAAACAAATGAACAAACCAGGCATGGTGACACACGCCTATAATCCCAGTACTTGAGAGGTTGAGACAGGAGGATCACAGGTTCGAGGCCAGCCTCAGCAATTTAGCAAGGTTCTTACCAACTCATTGGGGCTCTGTTTCACAGATTAAAAAAAAAAAAAAATTAAAAGGGCTTGGAGTATATAGCTCAGAGGTAAAATGGCCCCTGGGTTCAATCTCTGGTACTATCCCCCCCCCCAAAAAAAAGAATGACATAAATAGAAAATTATAGCCAGGCGTGGTAGTGCACGCTTGTAATCCCAGTACTTGAGACGCTGAGACAGGAGGATTGCAGGTTCGTGGCCAGTCTCAGCTACTTACTGAAGCGCTCACCATCACACCGGGCTTGGGACCCCCATCTTGGAGGGAAGTTGCAGCAGGCACCTCCCCGTTGTCCCCTCTTCCTCCCTCTGAGTCTGGGAGAATGATGGTGAAGATACAATGAATTCTGAGGCAATGGCAAAGGAAAGGAGGGTGTGCACAGCCCCCTGGTCCCGGAGAGCCCCTCCTGTGACACTCAAGGACAAAGTAGACAGGAACCTTGGTTTAGCAGCTGCCTTCCTGACCTAGCAGCCCCCCTCCACATTTTTTTTTTTTTTTTGGTACTGGAGATTGAACCTCAAAGGGTTCTACCTCTGAGCTCCACCCTAGCCCTATTTTATATTTTATTTTATGGCCTCAAACCTGATATCCTCCTTTCTCCGCCTTCCAAATGCTGGGATTACAGGTGTGCACCATCGCACCTGGCTAAACCCCTCTTCTACATTTAACAGAAGAGAGAATTGTCCACTATCTCAGACACTCTGACCTTTTATTGCAACTTAGACCAGACACCAGTGACTTCCAAGCAAATCAGCCCCATACCTGAATATCAGGCCCCTTAAGGAGCATTCGGGGAACCACAAGTCACTACTAGTTTAGGTCCCCGCCTCCAGATTCAGGACATTTCCCATGCCCTGTTGCTCATAAAAGAAGTACTTCTCCAGCCTGGTTAAGCTAAAACTATCTAAAGACTGCAGGATATAGCTACAGCAAAGAAGGATCCTTTAAGGGCTATTTACTTATTTTTGGCACTGAGGACTAAGCCCAGGGGTATTCTACTTCTGAGCCACACACCTCCCCCCAGCCCTTTTTATTTTGAGATGGGGTCTCACTAAGTTGCTCACAAGTCTATGTTGCTGAGGCAGTCCTCAAATCTTTGACCCTCCTATCTCACTCTCCCAAGTACTGGGATTATAGGCGTTCCTTTAAGGGCCTTAAGACTCCAGATGCACCTTTTTGGGTCAACACTTTATCCCATCTCACACTTTGACTTCCAGCCCCTCACCCTGTGGAAGGGCAGCTGCCAGGAAGTTGGAGCGTTTGACCCTCGGATTAATCAGTAACTGAGCAAGCAGGGAAATGAGTCATGTGTTGGGGGGAGGAGTGCCGATCCACTCTGGAGCACACACTGCCACAGAGCATCCTAGAAGGCAGTCTGAGGATCCTCCTTCTATCTTCAGAGGCCTCATTTCTGTTCCATCGGAAGGACAAGAGGAGATGCTAAATTGCATCTCACCCCTGCTGGCTCCAAGAGAAACACATTTGCTCCTCCCTTGGCTTAGTCTCAGGCAGCAGCTTTGTTCCTAGTGGGAAAGTGATGGATATACTGGGCACCTGGGGACCCATATTCCAGGATCTCTGAGTTTCAGCTTCCTACATCTGCCCTGCCTGCTTTGCAAGTTCAAATAGAAATCTAAGGGAAATATTAAAAAAAAAAAAAAAAAAAAAAAGCCGGGCATGGTGGCGCACACTTGTATTCCCAGTACCTGGGAGGCTGAGACAGGAGGATTGCAGGTGTGGGGCCAGTCTCAGCAACTTGTGAGGCCCTCAGCAACTTAGTGAGACCCTGTTTCAAAATAAAGAATTAAAAGTAGGACTCAGGGTGTAGCTTGGAGGTAGAATGCCCCTGGGTTCCATTCCCAGTGCTGAACCCCACCCCCCAAAAAAACCCCCAAAAAACTGTAAATCACTATACAAACTTAAAGTGTATTACTATTAGTTCTACAAGGATCATTGTCACCCAAGTTCTGTGTGTGTGTGTGTGTGTGTGTGTGTGTGTGGTACTGGAGATTAAACCCAGGGGCATTCTACCTCTGAGCTACAACTCCAGACCTATTTCATTTTTTTTATTTTGAAACAAGGTCTCATAAGGTTGTGGAGAGTCCCACTATAAATTGCTGAGGTGGCCATGAACCTGCGATCCTATCTTAGTTTCCCAAGTACTAGGATTACAGGTATACCCCATCACACCTGGCATCACCAGCCCTTTTTATTTTTTTGGTTTGAAACATGGTCTTGCTAAGTTGCTAAGAGCTTTACTAACTTGCTGAAACTGTCCTCGAACCTGTGATCCTCCTGTCTCAGCCTCCCAAGTACTGAGATTACAGGTGTGTGCCACCACCACACTCGGTTACATCCAAGTGTTCTTTATCTAAGTCCCTGAAGATCCAAGCCTCAGAGGGCAGCAAAAATCCTCTTACCCTGCAAATATTCATGAGTCAGTTGATGATTTATAAGTTTAGTCCCTGGTCACACACAGATTACCTCCTTCTCCAACTTCTCCTAGCCTAGCTAGGTAGAATATTTTCTCTTTCATGGTTGGAGGTAGCTATCATCTGGCAATATAATGCAATGAAATAGAAAGTAAAACTGAAAACAAGGCAAAAATATAGAAAATTTCATGAATTCAATGGGAGCCACAGAGAATTGTCTGATTCACAATTCCACTGGGAAATGAGGATCTGGCAAAGTTAGGTCAGTTAACACTGGAAGTTGGGCAGTCAACAAAGGACGAGACCCTCAAGAGACTGGCCTATTTATCAAAGGATCAAGAGAAGTCAGATGTGGTAGCATGCACCTGTAATCCTAGTACTTGGGAGGCTGAGACAGGAGAATTGCAGGTTCGAGAACAGCCTCAGCCACTTAGCAAGGCTGTCTGCAACTTAGTGAGACCCTGTTTCAAAATAAAAAATAAAATAGGGCTGGGGGGTGTAGGTCAGAGGTAGAATGCCCCTGGGTTGAATCCCCAGTACCATTAAAAAAAAAAAATATATATATATATATATATCAAGAGAGACCCTTCACCTTTAGCTACATTTGCTAAAATGTAGCTGGGTGTGGTGGTGCATACCTATAATCTCAGTACTTGGGAGGCTGAGATAGGAGGATCACATGGTGGAGGACAGCCTCAGCAATTTAGTGGGACCCTCTTGCCAAATAAAAAATAAAATAGGGTTGAGGGCAGGGATGGAATAGGGAGCTCCTACATTGGACAAAATAAAGAAAAATCTACAGCTTCAAGGTAGAATGCCCCTGGGTTCAATCCCCAGTAAAACACAACTGCACACCCCACCACACAGAATGTTACATTGTACAATCAACAGGGCACATAAACACCACACTACTTGATTCATTTGTCCAATTTAAGAATTGGCACACAATGAGATCTTCACCTTGAACACAGTCACACCCTGCGTACCGACAGTTCGTATAAAGCAAGGTGGTCCTGGAAGATTATGTTCCCTAGTATTCGTTTGTGTAAGCATGCTCTATGATGCGCCCCCAACAAAACTGCCTAATGTCACATATCGTAGAATGTATCCCCGTGTTCAGCAACACTTATGCTTTTCAGTTTATTTTTTGGAGAAAATAAAATCCCTTACCCCAACACCTAGTCCCATTGTCTGTGAAATTTTGGTCTTCATTTAAGAAAAATTTATTTGGAGAAGAGGGTGAGGGAGAATTGATGGAGGAAACACTTCCACTGACTTTATATACACATATGAAATTCGCAGCAACAATCTCAATATCATATGTGGGGAAGGGGAAGAAGTTGGGGGAAGCTCACCAAGTGCTGTGTGCATGTATGTCACTATCACTCTGAACTTCATTATGACAGGGGACTACAACGCACCGATAAAAGCATATTTAAAAAATAAAACCAAGCTCGGTGTGGTGGCACGTGCTTGTAATCTCAGTACTTGGGAGGCAAGACAGGAGGATCACAGGTTCACGGCCAACCTTAGCTACTTAGTGAGGCCCTTCACAACTTAGTGAGACCCTGTTTCAGAATAAAGAATAAAAAATAGGGCTGGGGGTATATCTTGGAGGTAGAATGTCCCTGGGTTCTATCTCCAGTACCACGAAAAACAAAACAGAAAAACAAGATAGATTGACTTTAAGTAAACTTTTACCCTAGTAGTCAGGGTTTCTTCTACTTAGCTCCAAGGAACAGATGAATTTTTTGGTAGCACTCTGTGTTGCTTAGTACTCCAAAGGGATAAGAGCCAGCATCGAGGACGCCATGCTGGTCTGGCTTTTTCTCTGATTTGAGGCCACATAGGATCACAGAAGTTGCATTTATTTTGTCCAATGTAGAGGCTCCTCCCTATTCCATCCCAGCAGCAGTCCACAAAGTGTAAGCTGTGAACTGAGTTAAAATTTTCAGGTCTCAGTTGGGCATGGTGGTGCATGCCTGTAATCTTAGAACTTGAGAGGCTGAGACAGGAGGGTTGCAGGTTCGAGGATAGCCTCAGCAATTTAGTAAGGCTCTCAGCAATGTAGTGAGACCCTGTTTCCAAATAAGAAATAAAAAATCGAGCTGGGGAGTGTAGCTCAAAGGTAGAATGCCTCTGGATTCAAACCCCAGCACCACAAAAAAAAAAAAAAAAAAAAAAAAATCAGGTCTAGCCAGGTATGGTGGTGCATGCCTGTAATCTCAGTACTTAGGAGGCAGAGACAAGAGGATTGTAGGCTAGAGACCAGCCTTAGCAACTTAGTAAGATCTTGTTTCAAAAAAATAAATTAAAAAAGTTTGGGGGTGGAGATCAGAGGTAGAATGTCCCTGGGTTCAATCCTTAGTACCACATACATACACATACACAAAAATTGAGATTTTTCTTGGATCTTTGTGATGCCCAATTTCATCAACTTTATTGTTATATTATTATTATTATTATTATTATTAATTATTGCCGGGGATTGAACCCAGCGGTGTTCTACATCTGAGCTACACTATCAGCCCTTTTTCTCTTTTTGTTTTGAAACAAGGTCTAAGTTCTTTTTTTTTTTTTCTTCTTGCTAAGTTCTTGAGTCACACCTACTATCCTGTCTCAGCCTCCCCAGCATTGGGATTACAGGTGTGCATCACTCAATCCAGCTATAAAGTTTTATTACCACATTAGAGTAGGGACTACTTAAGGGCAATTAAGGAGGTTATTTGAGTTATTAACCTTTGGAGTTCATAAGCTAAAACCAGCTATTCCTAGAAATCACCTAAAAACTCTGATTCCATTTTTCTTTTTCTTTTTTTTTGCGGTACTGGGGATTGAACTCAGGGGCATTCTACCTCTGAGCTATACCCCCAGCCCTATTTTTTATTCTTTATTTTGAAACCGAGTCTCACTAAGTTGCGGAGTGCCTCACTAGGTAGCTGAGGCTGGCCGCGAACCCGGATCCTCCGGTCTCAGCCTCCCGAATGCTGGGATTACAAGCGTGATTCCATTTTTCATTTCATCCGCATCATTCAATGCTAAACAATGTTCAGATCTTCCTGGGCGAAGAAGAATGTAGAGAATCAAAATTCTCTACTCTGTTTTAGAGGAGGAATTATGACTAATTCACTTAGGTAATTATTAACCAGGTTTGTTGTAAATTGTATGGTCACATGTACTTGCAATAGTGTATGTTCTGGCTACTAGATCTTTTTTTTTTTTTCCAGTCCTGGGGATTGGACCCCAGGACCTCCTGCATTCTAGGCAAAGGCTCTATCACTGAGCTACAGTGAGGCCCTCTGCAACTTAGTGAGACCCTGTTTCAAAATAAAGAATAAAAAATGGGCTGGGGGTGTAGCTCAAAGGTACAATGCCCCTGAGTTCAATCCCCAGTATTGCAAAAAAAAAAAAAAATGATTTTTAAGACAGAGTCTTGCATATTTTCCCAGGTTGGCTTTGAACTTCCACCTGCCTCAGCACCTAGTTTGGCTACTAGCTTGCCAGCTTGCTTGCTTTCTCTTTTTCTTTTCTCCTTCCTTCCTTCTGTCCATCCATCCATCCATCTTTTCTTTCTTTCTTGGAATTGAACCTCTATCTCTGAGCTACGCCCTAGCCTGATTTTACTTATTTATTTATGTATTTGTGTGTGTGTGTGTCCGCATGCTCGCACGCGCGCGCGTGTGGTACTGGGGATTAAACCCAGGGGCATTCTACCTCCGAACTAGATCCCCAGCCCTATTTTTATTCTTTATTTTGGAACAGGGTCTCGCTAAGTTACAGAGGGCCTCACTAAGTAGCTGAGGCTGGCCGCGAACCTGGATCCTCCAGTCTCAGCCTCCCATGTACTGGGATTACGAGCATGTACCACCACACCCGGCTGATTATTTTTTTATTTTTTATTTTTTTTGAAACAAGATCTTGCTAAGTTGCTGCCTCACTAAGATGCCGAGGCTGGCTGTGAACCTGGGACCCTCCTGTCTCAGCCTCCCAAGTACTGGGATTACAAGCATGCGCCACCCCGCCCTGCTTCAATTAGTGTTTCCTAAGGTCAGCTTCGCTTCTGCCCCTTGCAGGAGACTTCTGGGAGGAGTGAATAGTAGTAGCCTGGTATATAGGAATATGGGAAGATGTTCTACCCGCTCTCTCTTGCTATGACTGAGGGCAAAGGCGGAAACGCACAGCTCACTTGCTGATCCTCCATCCTTTCCATCAACTCCCAAGCCTTTTAGCTAATGAACCAGAAAGGTTTTTTGTTTGTTTGGTTTTTTTTTTTTTTTTTTTACATTTTAATTCTTGAAGTATCTTGTGCATGCTAACATTACCACTTTCCTTTTCAATTACACATACCGCTCAGTTTTCCCAACAGCTCACTCATTCACTGACTCTAATACATCTTACTTCCTACTGCCATGAGGTAGCGTGCTAGCGTATCCTAGAGAAACCCAGGTGAATCAGACAATTTCAGTCCTCCGCATTTATGGCTTAGTAGACAAGATAATAGAGAGGAAAAGACATGTAATGAAGATATAGTAAATAAGGAAGAACATTATGAATTCTGTAAAAGAGGTATAGATGAGGTGCTATGAGAGTTGGGGAGAAAGTCAAAATCAGTTCTAGTTGAAAAGGTAAGGAGAACCTCTGTGGAGGGAAAAAAGCATTGCAGCTGGACTTAAAGGCAATGGGGAGCCATTGAAGATCTAGGAGCACTGTCATAACACAAGCAAGCTCTCTCTTTTTCCTTTTTGGCACTGGGGATTGAACCCAGGGGCGTTCTATCTTCAAGCCATACCCTCAGCCCTATTTTATTTTGTAGTACTGGAGGTTGAACTCAGGGGCATTCTACCTCAAAGCTATACCCCCAGCCCTATTTTTTATTTTGAAACAGGGTCTCACTTAATTGCCGAGGGCCTTACAAAGTAGCTGAGGCTGGCTGCGAACCTGTGGATCCTCCTATCTCAGCCTCCCAAGTACTGGGATTACAAGCATGTGCCACCATGCCTAACTTCCTATTTTATTTTTTATTTGGAAACAGGGTCTCACTAAGTTGCTGTGAGCCTTGCTAAGTTGTCAAGGATGGCTTCAAACTTGCTATCCTCCTGTCTCAGCCTCCCAAGTTCTGGGATTACAGGTGTGCACCACCATGCCTGGCCATGTTACTGACTTCTTTTGCCAGTTACTCCTCATTTTTTTCCCCCTCATCTGCCCGTGAATTCCCCAGGACAGGACAGGGCAATGGAAGCAATTGCTTTTAAGTAAGGAAAAGGAGCTGAGTGGGATAGCCCAGTAATCCCAGTACTTGGGAGGCTGAGACAGGAAGATTACAGGTTCAAGACCAGCAACTTAGTGAGACCCTCAGCAACTTAGCAAGACTCTGTTTCAAAATAAAAAATAAGAAGGGTCTGGGGAGCCAGGCGTGGTGGCGCACGCTTGTAATCCCAGCATTCGGGAGGCTGAGACCGGAGGATCCGGGTTCGCGGCCAGCCTCAGCTACCTAGTGAGGCACTCCGAAACTTAGTGAGACTCGGTTTCAAAATAAAGAATAAAAAATAGGGCTGGGGGTATAGCTCGGAGGTAGAATGCCCCTGAGTTCAATCCCCAGTACCGCAAAA
>PVLC010007525.1:51025-62972 GCA_004027655.1 Graphiurus murinus | reverse complement strand
TGCGGTACTGGGGATTGAACTCAGGGGCATTCTACCTCCGAGCTACACCCCCAGCCCTATTTTTATTCTTTATTTTGAAACCGAGTCTCACTGAGTTGCGGAGTGCCTCACTAGGTAGCTGAGGGTGGCCGCAAACCCGGATCCTCTGGTCTCAGCCTCCCGAATGCTGGGATTACAAGCGTGCGCCACCACGCCCGGCTCCAGAATCATTTTCATCCTGCAAATCTGAAAACTTGTACCTATTTCATGTTGTTTTATTTTATTTATTTTATATTGTGGTACTAGGGATTGAACCCAAGGGCATTCTACCTCTGAGCTACACCCCAGACCTATTTTATTTTTTTTATTTTGAAACAGGGTCTCACTAATCCTATACCCATTTTAAAAGCTCCCATTGTCCCCTCTCCCCAGCTTCTGGCCACCTCCATTCTGCTTTCCATTTCTATGAGCCACATCCCTCATAGAGGTGAAATTATATAATAAAAACTTTGCTTTAACTTTTCATTGTAAGCCTGGCTCAGACCAAGACTAAGACCTGATATAATTTTACTGGTCACACAATGTTGAGTTTAAAGTTGAATGAAACATCCTTCAAGTTATAGCAGAAGCTACAAGAGGACAACATAACAGGTGCAACCAAATGCGCTTCTAAGATGGCCTATAGTAACTGTGCCTTACATGTGCAAAGGCAGCCCCTAATCTGCAAAGGGACTACAGTTTTTTTCTAATAACCGCCTGACTTTAAGTCCTATTTCTACCACTTGTTAAATGTGCAACTTTAGAAAAAATACTAACTGCACTCAGCTTGATCATCCCTAACATAAAGACAATGTATATCATGAACATCTAACCACAGGTCTCTTTGCATGACAGAAAGTAAAGAAAGGCAGGAAGAAACCAGGACCAAATATCATCTGCACTGATTAACTTTGGGATCCTAGGTAAAGCAATCAAGTCCCTAAGTTCCCCTTCCTCTATTGTCAAACGAATGCAGTAAGAGTCAACTTCATAATATTACCCTGAGGACTATAATCAGGTGATTTGTATGAAAAAGTCACCAGGATATCCCAGGCACTCAATAGATGCGTTCACTGCCTCTGCTCACCTCGTCTACTGCAGGACAGGCACGGAGGGGTGGCAGGCGCTCCCTCAAGCCTTCTAACAAGGCCGAAGGCTCTAGCCTGCTCCTCTTTCCCTATTGCAAGTACAGCTGGATCAGGATTCTAGACAATGTTGATAGCACATCTAAGGACTGGCTGTTACGTGCCATTAAATAACATTATTTTTCCAGCACCATGATTCAATAATATGTACTAATGCTTGGATCTGGTTCATACTATACTATTTAATTTCATATCATTTACTTTTAAAATGTATTTTCCCAATTTGAGAAATATATTAACTGCTTATTTAGAGGAAATATTTTCCATACTATATTCTAAAGAGTTTTTCAAGTTTTAACCAATGTTTTATTTGTGGAATAATGTTTCAGATAGGAAAAATATTGGTTAAACTGGATGAGTACGTTTTTGGTTTTGTTTTGCTGTAGTAGTGATAAGAATCTACACTGATAATGTATATAGAAAACTTCTTATGATGCTAATACAGTATGTTTTCTTAAGAGTGTGCAATCACGGTACCCCTTCTCTCAAACCACACAAATATTCTTTGAAGCACAAATATGGAAATGCTAAGCAAAGGTACTGAAAGTATTATATCATTACACGTGTAAAAGAAAGATTTATGCACAAGTTTTAAACACAAATATTTATACTGACTGTCACAAAGAGAACCGATGCTAGCATAAAGGAATCTAAGGCCAGCCTTCAATAAACATGGTTGTCTAATAACTATTAGAATTAGCAAACCTCCATCATATGTGTAATACTTTACACTCTTTATCTATATAGCACTCTTTCCTAGTACTATATATAGGCTAAAATATTTTTTCTCTGTTAAGTGGAATTGAGGAAAAATGTTAAAATTTAACTTAAGTCTAATGGACAAAATTAGTGAGCTACATTCATTAAATAAAGAAGGAAGCATTGGCGACCAGTCAGTATTGACATATAAAGAAATGAGAAGAAACTACAGAAAAATCCTTCATGAATTTTGGATAAGAATTTCTTAAAAATGAATTAAATAAAAACATTTGATACAAAAATTAAGAACTTAAAAATCATAAAAGTAAACAAAATTAGGAAAATGGTTGCAGGTATATAACCAAAAAAGGGATATTATTCAGAATATATGAAAAACTCATGTAAATCACTGAGGAAAGTATAGAAAAACTACTTTAAATTAGGTACAGAGCTGGGTGTGGTGGCACATACTTTTAATCTCAGTACTTTGGAGACTGAAACCAGAGGATCACAGGTTTGCATGTAGCCGCAGGTACTTAGAGGGGCCCTCCGCAACTTAGTGAGACCCTGTTTCAAAAATAAAGAATAAAAAATAGGACTGGAGGTGTAGCTCAGAGGTAGAATGTCTCTGGGTCAATCCCCAATATCGCAAATAAATAAATAAATAAATAGATAGATAAATAAATAAGGTTCAAAAGAGGAAGTACAAATGGTTAACTTACGGCTTTTTGTTGCACCAATAAAAAAGTGCCCAAATAAATTAGAAACCTAGTAAATACAAATAAACATCAAATGTACACTTGAAAGTTCAGCAAGATGAATTCAGAAGCTCTGGGTCTTTGTTCGTTCTTGGAAACATTAAATATACTACCAGAGATGGACCCAAATCATTTTATACAAGCTCTGAAAATCAGTAAAATATCTACAGCAAACAATGAACACAACTCAAGAAAAACTACCTCCAAAATGGTGGCAAGTTTTGTGGCATTTTTACTTGTTCTTGCTCCTTTAAAAGATATATATATATATGTGTGTGTGTATATATGTGTATGTTTATTTATATGTAAACTAAAAATAAGTATGATATGCTATGTATCTATATTTCATAGGGTAAAGAAATAAAATTTTTAAATTAGTAAAATAAAATCAGATTTTTTTCATGTTTGTGTGGCAGGCAAGACTTTCCTATAAAAGAAATTAAAAAAAAATCAATAGTAAAACACGTTACCTTAAACAAACATGTCAAAGACAACGACCATAACATTAATAAACAATTCTAGCTTATACTGACATAACCCACCTGTAGCTAAGAACAGAAGAAGCAAGAACTACTGGGGAGTGTTGAAAAGAAAAAAGAAGCCAAAGGCATGTTTACTGCTTAAAGAAGAGAATTGTGCTGGATCAAATTGTTGTCATATTTCTCCAGTGTACACTTAGCCGTCCCACAACTCCCAGTGGCTAAAACTGAAGCAGAAAGTCACAATCTTATTGGCTAGTAAGAGGACAGACTTCAGAGTCACGAGAATGTATGGAAAGGGATGACAGAAACTCAAGTAGACAGGAAGACAATTAGAATGTGAAGGCAGCATGTCACTAAAACCTAACTGGACATGCAATAGAGGAAAAATGAACAGCAGAGTCTCCACAGCACTATCCATGAAGTTGAGTATACCATAACATTCTTAGACTCGCAAAGATACAGAAAATTAAGGCTCATATGCAAGAGAACGGGCAAAAAAACGGATGAAAAATAACCAGGTAATTAAGCAGATAAGGACTTTAACAGTGGTTAGTATAAATGTATTCAGACAAAAAGGAATAATCATAAGTAAACAGGTGAGGAAATCAGAAAAAATGGAAACCGAAAGATACGAAATGAAAATTCTAGACCTGAAAACGAAAACATTGGAAGAAAAAATATTGATGTGCTTGACGGCAGAACAAAAATTTAAAAAGTGTCAGTACATCTGTGAACAGACCTATGGAAATTGCCCATTTTGTAAAACAAATAAGTTAAAAATTGGTGACAACGATAGAGTAGGCACATGCAACAAGCTATCCCAAACAAAGAAACATTTAAAAATCAAGAGAAAGGTCTCAGCATCAACTCTGAAAGAACTATTGGGGGAGGGACACCCAAGTTTAAAACAAAAAAATAAACACTACACACCCAGCCCTATTTTTATTCTTTGTTCTTTATTTTGAAACAGGGTCTCACTAAGTTACAGAGGGCTTCACTAAGTAGCTGAGGCTGGCCATGAACCTGCAATCCTCCTGTCTCAGCCTCCCAAGTACTGGGATTACAAGCGTGCACCACTAATCTTCTAAAAGAAGTGAAACTAATCTATGCCATTATTATAATCAGAACAGTGATTACCTTTTGGGATTATTCAGTGCTAGTAGTGCACAGAAACACTCTTGATTTTTGTGTACTGATCTTGTATCCTGTAACTTTACTGAATTCTTTTATTAATTTTATTAGTTTCTTGTATTGGGGACTTACAATCAAATAGGTTTTTATAGTTTGCAGTACTATCCAAAGCAAAATACAGAATCAATGCAATCTGTATCAAAATTGCATCACCTTTACTCAAAAAAATGAAAAGATGATCCACAAATTTGCATGGGATTTCAAGTGACCTCAAACATGAAAACAATCTTGAAAAAATGAGCAAGGGTGACAGACTCACAATTTTAAATTTTACAATTTACTAAAAAAGCTACAATAATCAAAACAGTGTGGTACTAGCATAAGAAGAGCCACATATATTAATGAAATGGAACTAAGAGTACAGAAATAACTTCATAGATTTAAGCCAAATGATTTCCAACACAGATAAAAGACCATGAAAAGTGAAAAGAATAATTTCTTCAGCAAATAATTGTGAAATGCCTAGGTAAGCTTTGGCCTAAAGAAAGCAGTTGGATCCATACCTAATGCCATTTACAAAATAACTCAAAATGAATTAATGACTTCTTTCAAGAAAACACAGCAAATCTTTATGACTGTGGATTTAAATATGATACCAAAAGCATAAGCAATAAAAGAAAAAAATTATAAACTGAACTTTAAAGTACTAAAATGGTATATAAATGGAGATTCTTAACTTGTAAAAACAACCAGTCAGTATGTGAAAATATCTGCAAAGGGTCCAAGATTTATAATATCCAGAACCCTTACAATTCAGCAAGAAAAATACAAAACCCAATTTAAAAAATGAGCAGAGGACTTACACAGCAAATTCTCCAGAGAAGAAACATGAATAGTCACTAAACCTAGTAGATGATATTTAGAATATTATCAGTCACTTGGAAAATGCAAATTAATACCAAATAAGACACTAATTCAAACACATGGGAATGGATTTTTGTTGTTTGTTTGTTTGTTTTTGTTTTTTGGTACTGAGGATTGAACCTAGGAGCATTTTACATCTGACCTATACCCCCAGAAATTTTTATTTTTTGTTTAGAAACAGGGTCTTGCTAGGTTGCTGAGAGTCTCACTAACTTGCTGAGGCTGGCCTCAAACTTGTGATCCGCCTGTCTCAGCCTCCTATGTACTAGGATTACAGGTGTAGGTCATCATGCACACCTGGCTTAGTTTTTTTTTTTTTGTTTTTTTTTTTTTTTTTAAGGAGAATAACAAGTGTAGGCCAGGATATGGTGAAACAGTACCCTCATACATTAATAATGGCTTTGTAAAATGGAGCAGCCACTGAGAAAAAACTATCTGGAACATATTAAAAAAGTTAAACACTAAATATGATCCAGTAATTCCACTTTTGGTATTTACCCAAAACAAATAAAAATGGCTAGTGAAGCAGATACTTTTTTTTGCAAATGTTCACAGCAGCTGAAATCACAATAGCCAAAATTTGAAAACAACCAAATGTTTATTAATGTGTGAATAGATAAACTGTACATACACATACAACAGAATATTATCCATAAGCAGTAATCCAGTATTGATACATGCTACATCATGCTAAGTGAAAGAAGCCAAATGCAAAATGATACATGTGTTATGTTTTCATTATGTGAACTGTCTGAAAAAGGTAAGTCCATAGAGACAGAGCAGGCGGGTGGTTGCCAGGGGCTAAGGGTAAAGAAGAATGGGAATAACTGCTTAATAAATACAGGGTTTCTTTCTGAGGTACAGTTTGTGAAATGGACAGAGATAGTGGGGGCTTGTGATTGTACTGAATGCTAAACTGTTCACATTAAAATGGTTAATTTTAAATCATGTGCATTTCAGCTTAATAAAAATAATGAGTAGAGCTTCATATGACCAATGAGGCAATATGAATTGCTGTGACATAGGTGTAATGGACAGCAAAAGGAGAAGGCAGAGTCAATGGTGCAGAAAAAAATATATGGCCAATAGCCATGAATTTCATAATAGACATAAATGAGTAAGATCAAAGAAACTTAGGAGACACTCAGCACAAAATACACAAGGAGTTCCACTTCCAGGGACTACAGAGTTAAACTGTTAATCTTTCGAAACCAAAGCTTAAAAAATGAAATTTTATAATACAAAGTAGAGTGATATTGTGGATAGTAATGGTATACCATAAAGTTAAAGGAAGTTCCTCAGCCGGAACGTCCATTTAAAAGTCAAAGCTTCTAAAAAAAAAATTGTCTAATATTCTATTACCAGCTATAGTAACATGGAATTGATTTAACTTTTTGCCTGAAACAACAACAACAACAAAAAACTGACTATAAAAATTACATGGAAAAAATGGTTTCCAAGAGACTGAACATCAAACCACAAGGACAGTAATCCTTTAAAGATGGGAAACAAAAGATGTGAGTCCTAAAACTGTGAGCCTATAATTAGGAAGAAATTGCCAGATTCCTGTGAGCAAGTTTCCACATTACAACAAAGCGCACTGAGACACAGCACAGCCATGTCATTGAATTGAAGAGACCAAGTCCTTAATGCCCATCCATCCCACTGATCACAATGCTAAATTCTGATGAAAATGAAGTATCTGCCTGAGGACTCTAAAAAGCAAAATAAATCAAATGAATTTAGAAAGGGAGTTCAAATAAGCAACTGAGACCTGTATGCACGTATGCCTCCACCAGCTTATACCTCACAAAGATGTACGATTACAATGCACCAACAAAATAAAATTAGCAACTCACAGAGATGTATTTCCTACTCTTTTTTTTTTTTTTTTTTTTTTTTTTTTTGCGGTACTGGGGATTGAACTCAGGGGCAGTCTACCTCCGAGATATACCCTCAGCCCTATTTTGTATTCTTTATTTTGAAACCGAGTCTCACTAAGTTGCGGAGTGCCTCAGTAGGTAGCTGAGGCTGGCCGCGAACCCGGATCCTCCGGTCTCAGCCTCCCGAATGCTGGGATTACAAGCGTGCGCCACCACACCCGGTGCTACTCATTTTTAAAATTGTTTATCTCTCTGAGTTTTACAAAGGTTGATTGAGTTTCAGAGAAGCATTATGCAGGTACATAAAACTTGCCAAACTTCCGGCCAATGAAAGCAAGGAGTAAGTCCAAGGATATAATAGTATGAAGACAAAATCTTGAAGAAAATTGAAAACATGTTCTGTTTATTCTATGTGGGCTGCATACAACTTAGCCAATTTCCTGAATCATAAGTACATCACATATATCCATTTTAGCATACAGAGACTGAAAAGTCTCCACCTAACCCCTAAACATAAGTGTATGAGAAAGACCAGCATAGCAAAGACTTTCAGAATTGAACTGGATTTGAATTACAGTCATCAGAAAGGAAGAATCCATGACCTAAATGTAACTGGATGAATATCCTGCTAAAATAAAAACATTAACCTTCTCTAGATGATTATAATAGAACTCAGAGGATGCATAATGTAACATTTGGAGTTGTAAGACACAATGCAAATGAAGTTAATATAGGCAAATCAAAGAAAATGTGATCTATTATGAAAGAAAAAGACAAATGAATATCAACCTCAAGATGACAGATGTGTGAATTATCAGATAATGACTTTGGAATGGCTATGACAACTTTGTTCCAAGAGGAAAAAAAGCATACTTGAAATGAGTGATAGTAAATCTTAGATAAGTAGAAGCAATTGAAAAATATGAAAAATTCCAAGTTTAAATATAGAATATCTGAAATTAAAAATTCACCAATGGATTTAGGAGAATGAGCATGGCACCAGAGAAAGTAAAACAAACAAACAAACTCTTTAAGAAAAATCAATAAATTAGTCAAACTGAAGAAAAGAGAGTAAAAAAAATTAAAAAAAAAAAAACAGGAGAAAGAAGGGAAAAAACGACCTTGGCATTTCAATTACAATACCAATGGAATAGTCCTGAGTACAATTGTCATTACAGAAGGAAGAGGGGCAGCAGGAAAAATATGGTAATGTGTCATTTGATGAAAGACATAGATTGATTGAAGGATCTCAGAGAATACCCCAAAAAGGATGAATTCAAATAAAACTACAGAAATATCAATCAAAATGTGGAAAAGATAAAATCTGGAAAGGAAGCAGAAAAAAAAATGACAGGTTATGTATGAGGAAAAGAAAACTATTCAAATCACTGGGAATTTGTCAGAATTTATGGTAGCCAGAAGAGAGCAGAACAGCACTTTTACTCAGTGCAATAATCAGTAAAAACACACCTCAAAAAATAAAGAAGGAAACACTTCTAGAAAAGCAGGATACAACTGGAGATGCCAGAAAAGTAAGAGACTTTGCTACCAGTAGATCTTCCCTATAAAATCTGTTAATGAAATTCCTTCACATGAAACAAAATAAGAGGAACCTTGAACCTTCAGGAATGAGAGAAGAGCATAAGCAATAGTGAATATCTAGATAAATAAAGGAGACTCTTCTCTCCTTCTTAAGTCTTTTAAAATAAGTAAGACTACATGAAAGCATAGTAATGTCTGGAGGAATTTCAGTGTTATATGCAACACATGACATTAAAACACAAACAGGGGAAGGACATCAGGTAAAGGGGGCCTCAATTACTACACAAGTTATGTGAAGTACGCTAAGTAGACAATAAAATTATGGTGTGCTATCATTTCTACCACAGACATACAAAAACATGTAGTTAAAGGGAAATTAAAAAGATTGAATATGGCTAAAATGCAATTAAACATATTAAACTATAATATTAAAATATTTAAACAATACACAAAAAAGCATCAAAGAGGATCAAAGAACAAAGGAGACAGACAACAATAAAATGATAAACACATTTTAACTACTGATTTTTAAAAAGTAGAACTCAAGTATAAGCCACGTAAATACAAACATAGTTAAATTGAAAGTAAATAGACCGGGGGAAAAGCTTTATTATGCAAGTAGTAAGGGTAAGAATATTGGAACTACTACACTAATATAAAAAATAAAATTCAAGCAAAAGAGCAATTTGTAAATAAGGAGGGTCATGTCCTAATGACAAATGAGCACTTCATCAGTATGACACAGTAAGATGCCTATGTGCAAAATCACAGTCTCACAACAAAGGAAACACCTGGTACTGTGCTGCTTAGCTCTAATCCCAGCACCTAGGAGGCTGACACAAGAGGATCTCAGGTTGGAGGCCAGAACATGGTAACACAGTGAAACACTGTTTTGAAATAAAATTTAAAAAGGGCTAGGCATGTAGGTCAGTGGTAGAATACCCCGGGTTCAATACACACACACACACACACACACACACACACACACACACACACACACACAGCAAGTCCTGACAGAATTAAAGAATTAAACAGAAAATTACAGAGTTAGGAAATAATCAGATTTTAAACCATTAATCATCTCATCACACTCAATTTGCTTATATTTAAACACTACATTCAACAACTGAAAAGTACTCTTTTATTTATTTATTTATTTTTTGAATCAGCTATAGTAGTAGCCTTTCACCAACATATGCCATCTGATGGGACCTAAAACCAATCTATTAATATAACTGTTTCCCAATCACATTAACATCAAGAGCAATGAGACACAGGTTGAGCATCTCTAATACAAAAATGAAAACTTTTTGCATGCTGACATTATGTCACAGGTGGAAAATTCTATATCTGACCTTATTTGACAGGTCACAGTCAAAACGCACACTAAGATGATTGGATAAATTACCTTCAGGCTATGTGTACAACAATTTGCATATGAAACATAAATATATTTTGCATTTAGAGTTAGGTCTCAACCCTAAGATATCTCATTCTGTACATGAAAATATTCCAATTGAAAAAAATCCTGAAATCCACAACTTTGACTTTCAAGCAATTAAGATAACCTATATTCCACTTGTACTTAGAAAAAACTTAAATATTTTAAACTTAATGATAAAAATATAAATTACTGAAATTAGTGGGATGAATCTAAAGCAGTACTTATAATTTTATCATTATGCAAACTGCCTTTGTTTAAAAACAATGATCTAAAAATCAATACTCTTACAGAAAATTCCAAGAATTAAAAAAAAAAAAAAAAACTCCAAGTAAAGTAAGAGGAGGTAAGGCCAATAAACTAAAACAATTATATTTCTAAACAGCAGGCATAAACAATTGCAATCCAAAATTAAAATCCCACAACAACTTTACAACTTATAATTGCTACTTACAAAGTGAAATAACTAGATATAAATCCAATTCACATGTGTACACATGATAACTATAAACCACTAATGAAAATGAAAGAACACCTAAAAAAATGAATAGATAATATATTAGTGAATTATATGCATGAATATGATGCATGAATATAACAGAGCAAAATAAAGCAAGCAAAATAATCAAAATTCCACAAATCCTAAATTGTTCTATTAAGTTTTAACACACTTGCTATTGGAATTCCAGAAGGATTTTTTATTTGAGTGCAGATAAACCTATATAAAAGTAAAAAATTAGAAACTGAAACAAGTTTGTAAGAGAAAAAATTTTTAAGTGGGAGAAATTATTCTACTGATTTAGTCTAGTAATGAAGATAGTGTGCCACTGGTGGAGGGAGACACAAGAAGATCACTGGTACAGACTTCTAACCAGGTTAATTCCAGCAAGTTTTGAAGGGTAAAATAACATCAATGCACGGAAACACTCTGAGATGAAGTAGGAAGAAGCCATGCACAACTCATTTTATAAAGCTAACATAACCTTAATCCAAAAGCATGACAAAGATGTTACAAACACTCAAAATACTCCTCTTGCAATTATTAATGAATTAAATCAAACAATAAATAAAAAGAATCAATACCATGCGAGGTATATCCTAAGAATGCAAAGTTGCTTCAACATTAGAGATTGAGTCAAAGTGAATAACACTGACATAATAAAGAATAAAAATCACATAATTATTTCAACAGATTCAGAAAAAGCACTTGAAAAATTCAATATTCATGATAAAGAAATAAGAAACTAATGATAGTAGGAAACTGCTTCAAACTGACAATGAGCACCTTAGAAAATCCTGCAGCAAAGATCATAATTAGAGTGAAAGAGTTATTTGTTTTATCTCTAATATTGAACAGGGCAAGGATGCCTTCTTTTTCCACTTTTATACAATATTGTGCTAGAGCAAGTAAAAGAAATAAAAGCACAAAAAATACAAGTGAAGAAAAAAACTGCAGATGATGATTTATTTATGTAAAAAAATAAATATGAGATTGAATTAGTTATGCATAGTGTCACAGGATGCAGGTTAGTATTAAAAAAAAAAAAAACAACAACTACTCTAGTCAGGTGTGGTGGTGAACACTTATAATTCCAGTACTTGGGAGGCTGAGACAGGAGGACAGCCTCAGCAAGTAGTGAGACGCTCATCAACCTAAGGAGACCTTGTTCCAAAATAAAAATAAATAGGGTTAGGGGTATATCTCGGAGGTAGAATGACCCTTGTTTCAATCCTCAGTAACACACACACACACAAACACACAGAGACACACAGACACACACACACAGAGACACACAGACACACAGACACACACACAGAGACACAGACACACACACATAGACACACACACAGAGACACACACACACACACAGACACACACACACACAGACACACAGACACACACACACACAGACACACACACACA
>PVLC010007525.1:0-50925 GCA_004027655.1 Graphiurus murinus | reverse complement strand
TACATGATTTCAATAGTTACAATAAAGTTAGAGTAATCAAGGCACTTTGGCATTGGTGAAAGGACTGATGAATGGAACAGAATTAAACACATGCAAATATGGTCGGCTCTACTTCTGACAGAGGTAATATGGAATTTTAATGGGTAAGACAACTGCTCATCAGATGGTGCTGGATCATCAGGATATTATTATTTTTGTGGGAAAATTATGACCACCAACCCTTACACAACACTAAGGAGAAAAATTAACTAAAAATTGGTCATAGACCTAAATATTCAATCCAAAAATACAGGAAAAAATTCTTCTGATCCTAAAATAGAAAAAGGTTTACTAGAATACAAACACATGAACTAAAAGATAACGAATAAAACAAACTTCTCCACCATTTTTCTTTGAAAATTAAAATGCAAGCAACAGTCTGAGAAAAACATTCACAGCATATACATCAGAAAAAACTTTATCATACTAGAACTCTTCTAAGTTGATAATTGTAAGAAAAATGATCTACATTAAAACTGGGAAAGGTATTTGAACAGACAGAAGAAAACAAGTGTCAATAGACATGAGGAACTTGAGAAGATTCTCAAAGTACCTTTTAATCAGGAAAATGGAGATTAAAACCACAATAAGGTATCATGATGACAAACACACATGGAAATGCCCAAAGTTAAAAAGACTGACCATACCATGCTCTGCAAAAGATCTGAAGCAATTAGAACTCCCAAGTGCTGATGACAGAATATGAAATTAAATAGCCACTTTAGAATACAACTTGGCTTTTTTTTTTTAAATAAATTTAAACATACACTTACCGTATGACCCAGCAATCATAGGTTTTTTTTCCCAGGAGAACTGAAAACATATGTCCACACAAAGACTGGTACAGGAATGTTCATAGCAGCTCTATTTGTAATGGCCAAAAGCTGGAAACAACCCAAATGTCCATCATCAGGTGAATGAATAAGTAAATAAAATGTGGTATATCCATACAATGAGATACTACTCAGCAATAAAGAGGAACTATTAATATATCCAATAATATGGATGAATCTCAAAATAATAATGCTGAGTAAATGAATTCAGACAAAGTATAAAATACATGACACCATTTATAGAAAAAAGTTAAGAATGTATGCAAAACTAAAGTGACACAAAACACATCAGTATTTGCCTGGACGTGGGTATTGAGGCAGGGTAGATTAGAAAAGAGAAAAAACAAAACTCAGGGTATGTTACATTTCTTGGCTACAGTGAAGGTTTCATTGGTACATAAATGTCAAAGTCATTAAACTGTCTAAGTTCAACTGCTGTGTAGCTAATTGCATGTTAATGCTGAACCCAAACAAAACAATTGTTGAAGTCACTTCAGGTAAAATATTACTTACTTACTGTCATGCAAAACAATTACTATTTGACATTGTTGAATACCTCTACAGATATTAAAAGTATAAAAATCTTGGAATAAGATTTTAAAAATACCAAATAATGCAATGGATATTCCTGAGAAAAAAGAGAAGACAATGATTGCTAAGGCCTCCACTGAAGTCTTGTGCTGTGTCCTGTTGAAATTACCTTAAGTCTGAGAGAGAATATAAAGCATATGACAGACGAAGAATTTTATTCTGAACGAGTGGTAATGGGCATACTTATTTCCAATATGATTTCTATATTTCTGGATGTTTGAATATAATATACAGTGCAATAGTTTTCCCAAGGAGCCATAATAAACCATACAGAAATAGAGAAACATGTACAAGCCTTCCCATGAAAACCAAAACAAACAAAAAACCTCCAGAAACAGAGCTTCAATGAAAAATTAAACATTTGAGGGGAGATTATTTAAATTTTATACAAACCACTTAAGAAAAAGCAAGAAGAGGGAACAGCAATTCGTTTTAAAAAGAACACTGCTCTAATACCTAAATTTTTAAAAATGTTTACAAGCAAAGAAAACTACAGAGCATAGTCCCACAAGAATATAGATATAAAATTTAACAAAGTTAGCATTTCCAACTCAGCAATATACAAAATGGAACTTGTGAGACTGGGGAACTCAGTGCTACTAGGTCTTTCCTAGCATGTGCAAGGCCCTGGGTTCTATGTCCAGCATGTCACGTACATATACATGCAGGCACGCGTGCACATACACACACACACACACACACAATCATATGTAGCTTATATTAAGTCAATTTATGTAAGGTAGTTTTAACACTTGCATATCAGTTGATGCATCATAAAAACATAATAAAAGGTAAAAAAAAAAAGATGATCTCAATTGGTGTGTAAAAGGCATTTGACAACATTCAATATCATTTAGAATTAAAAATAAACAGGAAATAGAAGAGAATGTCTTTCATCACCCTGACTAATGACATTTATGAAAGATCTAAAGTTAGTGTCCCTAAGAAAGATATTTATAGCTGGAAACTGATGCATCAAAAAGAAGATCTTTACTCAGTTCATCAACTTCATATCTTAAGAATTAATGTAAAATAAAGCCAACTAAACATAAATTCAGTAGGATAAAGGAAATAATAAAATTATAGATAAATAATAAGTTGCGGAGGGCCTCACTAGGTAGCTGAGGCTGGTCGTAGGCCTGGATCCTCCAGTCTCAGCCTCCCAAATGCTGGGATTACAAGCATGTGCCATCACACCTGGCTTTAGAAAAGACAATACAGAAAATTAAAAAAACCAAACATGGGGAGAAATGAGAAGATCTTTGAAAAGACCAACAAAACTGACTACACTGACCAAGAAAAAAAGAGGAAAGATTCAAATTACTAAAATCACAATTTAAGTAAAAGTAATGACATTACTACTAATTTTGCACAGAGGAAAAGACCAAATACTAAGAAAAATTGTATAACCTAAATGAAATTACATATTTCTAGAAAAATGTACTACAAATGACTGATAAAGAAATAGAAACTCTGAATAAACCTATATTCAAAATCAGATGACTGAATCAGTAACCAGCCAGATAATTTCACTGGTAAAGTTTACCAACCCTTTAAAGAAGTAACGCAAAACTTTTTCAAATTTGTCTACATATTTTCAAAAGGGAAAATACTATTGAATTCATAAAATAAGGTCAGCATTACCATGACATCAATGCCAGACAAAAGCACTACAAGAAAACTACATACCAGTATTCCCTATGAATAACAATGAAAAATTCCTCAAGAAAATATAAGCAAGCCAAATCCAGTAATATTTTAAAGAATTGTACACCATGACCAAGATAGTTTTATTTCCAAAATGCCAGAATGGTTTAAGATAGGGGAAAAAAATCAACTAATCAATGTAATATGCCCCATTAACAGAATGAAGAGGAGAAAGTAACATGCTTATATACATTGATGCAGAAAAATTTTTTCCAAAGTCAGTAACTTTTATGATAAAAATATGCAACAAACTATAAGCAGGAAGTATTTCCTGGTGATGCTAAATGCTCGATGTGACAAACTCACAGGTAACATTATACTTCCTTATGAAAAAATGAAAGCTTTTCCTTTTGAATCAGAAACAAGACAAGAATGCTCACTTTTGCCACATATATTCCACAGTGTTGAAAGTTCTAGCTAGAGCAATCTACCAAGAAAAAGAAGTAAAATATGACAGTAAGGGAAGAAGTACAATCATTTTGTTTAGCAGATGACATGATAAAATTCTAAAAAAAAAAAAAAATTAAAAACTTTTAAATATAATAAAATTCTACAAAGTTGTAGTATACAAAATCAACGTGTAAAAAATAGTTGCATTTCTATACATTAGCAATACATTATCCAATGGGAAATTAAGAAAACAATTCCACTTACAATATCATTGTAAACAATAAGAAGCTTAGGAATAAATTTTACCAAGGAGGCTTATGACCTATGCACTGAATATGCCAACATGTCACTGAAAAAGAATAGACATAAATAATTGAAAAATGATTCTACGTTCATGGACTAGAAGAATTCATATGATTAAGATAAATTAATACTGCCAGGCTTGGTGGTTGGTACATGCTTGTAATTCCAGCATTTGGGAGGCTGAGACCGGAGGATCCGGGTTCACGGCCAGCCTCAGTTACCTAATGAGGCACTACGCAACTTGGTGAGACCCTGTTTCAAAATAAAGAATAAAAAACAGGGCTGGGGAGGGGGGCTAATAGCTCGGAGGTAGAATGCCCCTGAGTTCAATCCCCAGTACCAAAAAAAAAAAAGATAAATTAATACTATTGAGATGGAAATTTGCTATTTCTTTAATACTTCTATTAGTAAATTCTAGTCTCACATCATAATGTATTTCATAGCAACAGTGACATACATACACAAGCATTTGGTGAACTTTCCCTCAGCTCCCTCCCCCCTCCCCACCTTCGTCAACTAATGAGATTGGCACTGGTATTCTCAAGCATGTACATGTCAGTGGAAATGTTTTCTCCAATTAATTCTCCCTCTCCATTCTCTCTCCCCAAAACCAATTCTTTTGCTCCACTGGAGTTTCTAATACTATCCAAAGACAGCTATTGATTTAATGTAATCCCTATCAAAATGGCAACATATTTTTGCAGAAACTGAAACCTTATCCTCTAAAAGTCATATGGAATCTCATAGGACCCTAAAGAGTCAGAACAATATTGGCCAAGAAGTAGAACGCTGAAGGACTCCCACATCCTAATTTGAAATTTACTACAATGCTACAGTACTCAAGATAGTGGGGCTGGCATAAAGATGACCACAGAAACCACTGGAACAGAATGACCCAAACAACAAATCCTTACACATACTGTCAGCTGATTTTTGACGAAGAGGCCATGGATAAAGGATAGCCTTTTCAGGAGATGGTGCTGGAAAAAAAACTGGATATCCATGTGAAAATGAAGTTGGGCCCTTATCTTATATCATATATAGAAATTAATTCAAAATGAGTAACAGAACTAACAAAGCTAAAGCTTTAAACATTATAGAACATTGGTAGAAAGTTTCATGGCATTACATTGCAATGATTTCTTGAACATGATACCAAAGCATAGGCACCAAAAGAAAAAATAAATTCGACCTCAATAAAATTTACATTTTTGTGCATCTTAGGATAGTGTCAAAAGAGAAAACAAACCCCACAGAATGGTAGAAAATATTTGCAGGTGATACATCTGGTAGGGGATTAATATCCAGATTACTATAGAATTTCTAAAACTCAAAAATAAACACAGACACCTTATTTAAACCTAGGAAAAAGATTTGATTACACAAATGTCCAATAAACACATATAAAATGCTCAGTATTAATTAATCATTAGGGAAATATCCTGGTTCCTTTTTCATTTTCTCTTTCTTTTCTTTTCCTTCTTTTTCTTTCTCTCACTCTCGCTCTTGCTTGCTCGCTGGCTCTTGCTCTTGCTCTCTCTCCCCCTCCCTCCCTCCTTCTTTCCCTCTACTCTCTCCTCTCTCCTCTATCAAAACAAACATAAGTAATAAGACACTCAGGTAGCATGTATCTCCTGATACAGAACAGGGAGAAGGACATATCATCGTATTCATGCCAAAATTGCATAAATTTTAATTCAATCATGAGAAAATGTCATATGCAATGCAAATTAGGAGGTATCTTACAAAATATGTTTCTTCAAATGTGTCAAGGTCATGAGAAGCTGAAAAACTGTTATTGATCAGAGGAGACAAAAGCAATGTAAAATGAATGTGATGTATTTTATTGGATCTTGATCCCAGAAAAGGGGATTATCGGGAATATTGGCAAAGTCTGAATAAGTCCTCTAGGATAATTAGTGGTACTGAATTAGTGTTAATAATATATTTTAATAATAATAATATTACTAAGGTCTTTACATTAGGATAATCTTGGTGAAGAGTATGTAATAATTCTCTGTCCTGTTTTTGCAAATTTTAATTTGAAAATCATTTCAAAATAAAAAATCTAGTATCAAGTAAAAAATTTGTATCACCTCTAGAAAGAAAATCACACTATTTTAATTGGGATAAGTTTAAATGAAGATGCACAAACACAAACACATAAACACAAACATAGACATGTGCATCATGTTCATGAACTGGAATACTTAATATTAACATGTGAATTCTCTCAGAAAAGATTCACACATTCAATAGAGTCATGATCAAAATCCAAGAGCCATTTTTTTTGTGTGTGGTACTCGGGATTGAACTCGGGGGCATTCTACCTCTGAACTACACCCCCAGCCCTGTTTCTTATTCTTTATTTTTAAACAGGGTCTCACTAAGTTGCGGAGTGCCTCACTAGGTAGCTGAGGCTGGCTGCAAACCCAGATCCTCCGGTCTCAGCCTCCCAAATGCTGGGATTACAAGTGTGCCCCACCACACCTGGCTCAAGAGCCATTTTTATAGAACTTGAAAAACTGACTAAAAAATATGAGTGAAGAGGCAAAAGGTGTCATAATGGATAATGTTGTGCCTTACTGGAGAGTAAAGCTCATTAAAAAGCATACTAATGATGTAGGATAGACTAATGTGTCAGTGAAATTAGAGAGTCCATACACACATGTACTTTCGTAGAAAGTGAACTGAAACATTAGTTAAAGGAGAATGGTTTCAATAGATGGCACGGAGACAATAGGGCACACCAACAAAATAAGACTTTAACTTTACATAATACAAAATATCTGTATCTCAATACCTGCCACATTCTCATGCCTAAACACAGAATCACATTTGATTGTGTCCTTCTATTGACTTTGTCTATTGCCCACTATCGGCGTGTGTGTGTGTGTGTGTGTGTGTGTGTGTGTGTAATACTGAGGAATCCAATCCAGCACTGCTCTAATTCTGAGCTATGCCTCCAGTCCTTTCTTTAATTTTTATTTTGAAACATGGTCTTATTAAGTTACCACATGCTATCTTGGAACCTGTGATCCCCCTGTCTCATCCTCCCAATTACTGAGATTTTAGGTGTGTGCCATGGTATCCAGCCCAATATCAGTTCTTAAACATGTCTTGCTTTTGTATGTGTTTTGTCTGAGCCAAGAAAACTCAGTCTACAAATCTTGTTATAATCTGCTCCTTCACTTTCTGAGTGAAGCCTTTTTGACACCCCAATTAAGGAAGCTTCAACCTCACCCTGGTTATATCCACTGATGCTTAGTTTCCATGTGAACACATGATGTGCTCCATTTTCACTCTCATCTTCCCCATCCCATGCTTCCCTGAGCTAACTTCTATAGACCCCATCACTCAGGCTCTTTTCCTCTAGGTGTGGTCAAAAGGAAGCTCCATCAAAAGTCTTCAGGGAGCCGGGCGTGGTGGCGCACGCTTGTAATCCCAGCATTCGGGAGGCTGAGACTGGAGGATCCGGGTTCGCGGCCAGCCTCAGCTACCTAGTGAGGCACTCCGCAACTTAGTGAGACTCGGTTTCAAAATAAAGAATAAAAAGTCTTCAGGGAAGGGCATTTCTTCCCCTTCTCTTCCCAGCCAGCTTCCTAGCAGGCAGCCCTGGTTACCCAGCTCCAGCTCTCAGGAGGTGGCTGACTGTTCTTTCCTCATCCCGCCTCTTCAAACCTAGGAAGCCTGTAATACTAGGTAGCTCAGTATCACTTGTTGAGCCCTTAACTCTGCCCAATGTCTGACAATAGCAATTTCATTATGAGACATTTTCCATCCTTGTCTTATTAATGGAATGACTGGTGATTCTGGCGGGTAGCGGGGGCAGATGCTACCCTCTATCTCTGCTTTTTGCATTAGCTCCCCAACCTAAGATGAGAGACACTCTTTGAGTACAATCCTCACACAGATTGCATCATTGGACACAAGTTCACCCTCCCTGAATCCATGCTCTTTACCAAGTAATTCTGAAATTTCTCTCCCTAGAAATCCAGAGTAGATTTCTCCACGCCATGACCATGGCACTCTGTCTATGTCACTTTCTTTGGCTATAGAATGAGTCAAAGGGACAGTGTGTAAGTTCTGAACCATGGCCTGGTGTGATTCTGGCTCTTTTGTCATCACCAAAAGTAGAATATGGCCAATTTAACCTTGTGGTCCCAGGAGGAGGATAATAAATGCACTCAGCTGCCCCAACCAAATAGGATCTGATGGAGCCTAGACTAAGCCATTTGGCTCTGAAAAACACTTGAAGCTAAATAATATCCTTCCCATTCCTGTTCCAATTTCTGTGGTTATTTGTTTTACAGCAACATCACAGCAAACCCAGCACTAAACCCAGACCTAATGAGCTAGGAGGACAATAATCTTGGTGTGGTGCTATAAATCTGTTCTTGTGAGTACAGATACTAAATTATATTGTGTATAAAATGTGTAATATTTTTAAAAATCCACTAGTGATTGGAATTCCTCTTTCTATTTGAACTCTTGACAAAATACTAGATTGGAGAATATCATATATTCTGTCTAATGTTCTTTATTTTTCATACTAACATTTGCAAAAAGCATCTTGTTCATTTATCTATTTGTTTATAAGGTATCTGACCAGCTAAAATATAAACACCAGAGCAATAAGTTTTTAATGTCACTCATCAATATACCCTTAGTGGCTGACAAATAATACTTTCTATATTTCTAAATGCTAACACATTTCTGGTTTAATAAATATACAATTGAATCAGTATTATAATAAAAGTATTTAAAAGTTGCTATAAGGTAAGAAAAAACTGTCTCATAAAGGGTTTTTATAAGTTGTGCCAAGGAGTGAAGGTTTCATTATTGAAGGCTTAAAGTAAAAAAAATAAGATTATTAAATTTGGTATTTAGAAGTGTAATTAGAAGCAATGTTGAATGTGAACTGAAGAGGAGAACAAAAGGGATACCAGTAGAATGGAATGAGTGTGTCCCCCTAAAATTCATATGTTGCAAGCCACCCTTGTGGTAATGGTACTGGGAGGTGAGGTCGTTGGAAGGTGACCGAGTCATGCAAGTAGAGCCTTTATGTAAAGGATTAGTGTCCTTATACAGGAAACACTCAGAGCTCCCAGCCCCTTCCTTTTGGGATGTTCTAGAAGAAGATAGCAGTCTGTGAATGAGGAAGAGAGCCCTCGCCAGACACCAATCTGCCTGTGCCTTTTTCTTGGACTTCACTGCTCTCAGAATGGTGGAGAGTAAAATTCTGTTTTTCATGAATTACAGCAGCCTGAACAGGCTATGACAGCTAGTTAGGCAGAGAATGTAATCCTTCCATATGCAAGAAAAGTAAATCTAAATTAAAGTAATTACAGTGAGAATAAAGAAGAAGAGATAAATTTGGAAGAAAGATTTGCAAATAAAAGCAAATTAATTGTAGGTGGGTAGTTAAGGAGAAAGGAAATGAATAGGATATAAAATGCTATGGAATGTTTCCAGATAATAGCCTTTGACTTTAATTCCTTATAGATAAAGGACATTAGTCTAAGCAGAATGTATTGAGGTGAGAGACAGTTTTGTCTTTATATGACTATGGAATTTTGTTTGTTTTTTTATTTCAAAAAGCAATACTCAGAATTTCTTAAAGGAAATTCTAAAATATCTGTAATTATATCCACTTTATAGGGGAGGGTAAGAGAGTATGGACATCTTGAAATGCAATAAAATAAAACAAGACATCAAAGGGTTCATTTTTAAATAAGAACCCATATTTATGTAAATTAATACAAGGAAATAACTCATAGAGCTAGTTATATGTAACTGCAAATTACATTTAATTATAAAAACAGGAAGTACTCTCAAATTCTAACCTTCAGCTTTTAGCCGTAATTACTATTGGATAGCCATTTTAAATAAATTAAACTAATATAAAGTCAGTAAAACTATTCACAATTTAATATTGAAAAGAATGCATGGTTATTTTATTATTCCCACTAAGCCTTTTTTTTTTCTTTAGTACTAGAAATCACACCCAAAACCTAACACATGCTAGGCAATTGTTCATCACTGAGCACATCCCTAGCCCTTTTTCAAAAATTTTATCTTGAGGCAAGGTCTCACTAATTTGCACAGGCTAGTCTTGAACTTGCAATCCTCCTGCTTCAGCATCCCAAGTAGCTAGCATTACAAGTGTTTACTACCATACCTGGGCCATAGAATCACAGATAGAACCTGGTAAAACTATTAGTTTATGTAGACAAAGATTAAGTGATCCTATAGACATATAATAACGTTTCATTTATTGGAGAAAGAAAAGCTTTGTGAATCATTATCCTTCTTGAGTGCTTCTAGTGTAATTAAAAATGGTGTTTGATATATAAAAAATAGTTAATGTTTTACCTTATTATGAAATGTAACACATAAAGAAAAATGTAAGATCGAAATATACTATACAGTGAATGCCAACACTTAAAACCTGTATGAAGACAATTTAGGCCACACTGTAGAAATCTGATACCACTTCAAAACTCAGCCTCTCCTCCCTCCAGAAGTGATCCATGATCCTTACTAGTTTCATGGTAATCATTTCCTTGGCTTGCAGTTCAAATTATCACTCATGAGTATATCCCTATAAAATAGAGCTCAGCAAGAACTAAAATGAATGAAGTCTATTGTGCTTCACTTCTTTTTCATAACTTATGTTCTTTCATAAGTCCATTCACTCTTCCTTATTCATTGTCGTTCCTGTGTAGCACTTCACAAAGTATGAAGATATCTCTACTTGTTCATGTATTTTAGTACTTACAGGCATTTGGGATGTCTACAGTTTAGAGAAATTAGAAAAAAAATGCTACAATGAAAATTCCCTAAGAGTCAAAATCTTGATCACGAATCTGTATATCCTTCCTATTAGGTCAAACTGCCTGCCACGGGATTGGTTGAGCCTCAACTCAGTGTAAACTGTCTGCTCCTGGAGCTCCTGCCCTTTTCAACACTTGGTACTTGAAGACTGGCTAGTTTTTTCAATCGGATATTGTGGAGTAGGATCTCCCTGTGTTTTTAATTTGTATTTTCCTGCTTATGATAAGGTTAAACATAAATTCTTATTTTCATATATTCATTTGTCATTGGGAATTATTCTTTTATGAAATATCTGTTTAAATCTCTTTTGCTTTTTCTGCTTTCCAAAATATTCTTTTACAGGTTCTTTAAATATTCTAGTTACTAGTCTTGGGGGAGAGTTAAATCCATTATGAATATTTGAAGCTTTCCTGTATGCCAACCATAAATCCACCAAAAAATAAATCCAGAAAACACTTCCACTCACAATATCCCCCCAAAAAATAAAATACTTAGGAATAAGCCTAGCCAAGGAGGTTTAAAAAAAAAAAACCTCTGCAAGGAAAATTATAAAACATTGAAAAAAGAAATCAAAGAAGACCTTAGTTGATGAAAAGATAGATATCCATGCTCTTGGATAGGTAGAATAAATATCATCAAAATGGCCATTCTTCCAAAAGTGATCTATCTACAGATTCAATGCAATATCCATTAAATTACCAAGGTAATTCCTCACAAACAGAAAAATCAGTCCTTAAATTCATTTCTATCATTCTCTGGGATTAACTTTTATCTCTCTTGCAGTATCTTCTGATAAACAAAAATATTTAACTTTAATGTAAAAATTATAAATGTCTATAACATTTTTATCTTAAATGTTTTGTGATTTATGCATGCAGGAATGTATCACTATGAATCTCACTATGGTATATAATTACAACAACAAAAGTATAAGAAAAAATCTTTTTTCTAATTCTGAAGACATGATTATATTTTTCTGCTGTGTTCTAAAATACTTACAGATTTTCCATAACCATTTAGGTCTACAACAAACCAGGATATGATCTTTTGCATCTACTCTGACAATTTTTGTTTTATATATTTTAAGCTTTATTATAAAACAGTCACAAATTTAGAACTATTGTATTATCAGACCTCCTTGGTAATTAATCCTTTTTCATTATCCAATGGCTCCTCTGTGTATATAGTAACACTTCTTGCCATACAATCTGTTTTGCTAACATAAACTTTTCTTATCATTTTTCTTGGTTCTATATTTTTTTTTACTTTGACATAATTTTCATATCTATACCAGATTTGTGTTATCTTCTGCTTGTTGTACCTTTTTCTAATCTTTGACTTTCAGACTTTGATATTCCTGTACTTAATGATCTGTCTCTTATAAGTGGCATAATACTGCATTTGGTTTTGTTATTCAATCTTAAAACTTTTTCTCTTTAGCGAATGTAGTCCATTTATATTAAATGAATTTAAATTTACCACTAATGGTTAATTTCTTTATCCCAATTGTACTTTCATCTTTTCTTTCAGACATGGATTGTTTTAGATTATATCAAGTGGGATTGTTTTGGGGGGTAACAAATTTTTTGCTATCTGATTGTTTTTATATCTGTCTTTTAGTGGCTATCCTGAGGAACACTGTATGCATCTTCATCTCTCATTACAATCCAATACAAATTATTACTTATATAAACTCCAGAACATAGATAAACCTCAGAATATTTTAATTCTGTTTACTCCCTCCTGTTTTGGGGGTTACTGTGGCCATTATTCCAGTTCTACACATTTTAAGCTTATGAAGCATGACACATTTTTTTTTTTTTACAGTCAATACTTACTCATGTCTGTCTGCTTTTCCCCCTTTCCATCTCTTTTTCTTACTGCATGAGATGAACATGTCCCTGTCCAGGATCACTTCTGACCACCTGAAGATTCACCTTTAGTGCTCCGTTTAGTGTATCTCCCATATACTATTTGTCTAAAAGTGTTTTTTTTTTTTTTTTGCCATCCTTTTGACAGATTTCTCTTTGGGCATAGTATTCTAAACTGGCAATTGTTTGATTTTAACTCATACACATGTCAACCACTACCTTCAGGCATCTATCATTTATTTACAGCTTTCCTTCATCAAGGTACTTTGCCCCTGGAATCCTTATGGCCTGGACAGTGGTCTTCAGTGAAATGTGGAATTCTTATACTTTACTGACTCATCAGTGTTCTCAGCAAGAGCTTTTGTCTACTCTAAGGGATACCATTATCTAAGGGAAACAGCACTTTTTTTTTTTTTTTTTTTTCTTTTTTGCGGTACTAGGGATTGAACTTAGGGGCATTCTACCTCCGAGCCATACCCCCAGCCCTATTTTTTATTCTTTATTTTGAAACAGGATCTCACTGAATTGTGGAGTGCCTCACTAGGTAGCGGAGGCTGGCCGCGAACCAGGATCCTCCGGTCTCAGCCTCCCAAATGCTGGGATTACAAGCATGCGCCACCACGCCCGGCGAAACAGCACTTTTTACTTACACTTTTATTTTTATTTTTTAAGATTTTGACCCAGTTACTCTTCAAAATATTTAAGGTAGTTTCATCTAATTTTAGTCAGATGTGTTGTTTATGGACTGCTTAAAACAATTTTGGTAATTCATAGGAAAAGCAGCCCTTGGCCATAATTTACACTTTATATAAAGTTTCTTTAGAAATGTAATGATCCAAAATGAGAATGAGGCCTCTGTGGAGCTAAAGAGGAAATGAGTTTTATTTCAGATTGATAACAGAGCTATTTAAGTACATGTAGTGAAAAGGATGACAAGAAAACAAATTTGTATTTCTTTTCTGATCTTTTGATGTAAAATTAGAACAAGGGGTCAGGATTACATGTCTGAGTAGGATAAATTAAGAGAGTCTGAAAGTCCTTATTTAAGACAATTATATCTACTGCACAATTCACTTTCATTGGAGAATTACTTTAAAGTACAAAGGTACGCTTTATTAGCAAAACCATGACAGGTGATTAAATATTCTAACTTGTAACCAAATCACTTCTGATCACTGACATCAGTCTATCACTATAAAAGAGCCCCTGCTGGATATCACAGGATTCCTGAAAGAATTTAGCAATAATTGGATGCTATTTTGGAGCTCTGTACTAAGTTCATAAAAACCAGTGACAAATGGCCTGTTGGAGGGAGGACAGACATTCTGTATTCTATCTATGTAGGTCCTGTCTGTCAACACTAACTCATGCACATCTGAGTCACAGGGGAAGCTTCTTATGCAGAGGTATGGGTCACATCTTGGATATAGTTTTAAGAAAATCTTCAAAAATTTTTGATACACATAAGTTTCAAAACAACTGCCATAGTTAAAGACAGAGAAAAGTAGGGATACTATAGTATATTGTGTCCAAAAATGTTACTTGATCTACAAGTGTATTTTGAGGAAATCAATGGGGATAAAATGGGGAAAGATAACTGGACAAGATGCATAAAGTTTTATAGAAATAATAATCGAAGCTACAAAGAAAACTATTTCCAATTCAATGTTTCAACAAAATTCTATCAGAAACAATATAATATTTGGTCTTCTGGTTGGAGTATCTTTAAGACACAATTTATGAAATTAACAAACATCTATAATCCATTAATTAAAAGTTTTTCCTTTATTCAATATGAAAATGATCAGCAAATTGAGGTACATGATAAGCAAAGCTAAATGTAAAGATACAGAGTTCTATTTTTACAGTAAAATCTAACTAAAAATACTAATGAACTAAAAATAAGAAGATCATATAGGTAGAATATTACATCTACACTAGTTTATAAGCAAACAATCTCTGCCATCTAGTAATAAAACGAAGAGTATAGGAAAATATCAAAAGAAAAAGGAAAAATACAATATTTACTTAACCAACTCCTGAGAAAGTAAATTATCTTCCCATCTGTATGAAGTATCCCTTTTTTTTTTTTTGCTAAAGTAAGTCATTTTACAAAGTGCCTCATATATTTTATGAGATTCTATCTAGTATACCATTTCACAATTAAATGAATTTTAAGTCATTTAGCATGTTAATTTTGTCCTATAACTGCTGTTATCCTGATTTATTTTATATTATTTTTCAAATTTGAAGATCATTTACATTTTTTGAGTCTTTTAAAAATTTGAAGCAATATCCTTCTGAACTACAGACAAAAAACCTCAACTATATGTGATGGGGATCTGAATGTAATATTTAGTGAGCTCTGTTCATAAAAGGGATCTCAATCTTACCTACTAGCCAACAAAGATGAAAATACACAAACATAACTCTAAATTAAAATATTTACCATATGATAGTATAAAAAGAAATTTGGCAAATCGCAAATTCATAATAACGAGTCTATAAAAATGCAAAAAATTAAATTTTATTTCCTTCTCCTATACTCAAAGGTGTAACTCCTACTGCCATGTTCAATTTCAACTCTTCCACTTTGCTTGTAAGGCCTCACTTGCCCCTCCGTCTGCTTTTATAAGTTCTAGCCCCAGTGAAACAAAAATCCTCCCAGGAAAATGATACTCATCCATGCTCTTGTTTTTTTTTTTTTTTTTTTTTTTTGTGTGTGTGTGTGTGTGTGTGGTATTGGGGATTGAACTCAGGGGCATTCTACCTCCAAGCTATACCCCCAGCCCTATTTTTTATTCTTTATTTTGAATCAGGGTCTCACTAAGTTGCGGAGTGCCTCACTAGGTAGCTGAGGCTGGCTGGCAACCCAGATCCTCCGGTCTCGGCCTCCCAAATGCTGGGATTACAATCGTGTGCCACCATGCCCGGCTCCCATGCTCTTTTTGAATGCTACCTTCCAATCTGGTCTCCTTCAAAGTAACCACCTCAAGTTTTAAAAAATAAAAAACTTATGTCAATTATATTAAATCTTTGTGATCTATTCTCTCACGGTGTGTGTGGCATGTGTGTGTGGTATGTGTTTGTGGTATGTGTGTGTAATATTCTTTCCCCTGAAATTAAGCAGACTCTTTTCTCTGTTTCATGGATACATCTCCTTTATCTCTAAATTCTGTGGGCAGAACCTATATATTTGAAAGAAAAAATAGCATTTCTGAGGCAAAAAATTTTTTGAAACTTAGATTTTTTTGTATATATATCTCAAGGGGTATGTTGATTAATAATGATAGTAATTGCTTAATTAACATGATCAAACAGTATAATGCAAAATAAATTGAACATTATTATTATATGGTGAAAATAGAGGACCTGACAGTTGTGTTTTATACTTTTATAAATTATTATTATTATTAGAGTACAGGGATTGAACCCAGGGCTCTTTGCCACTAAGCTACATTCCAAGTCCTTTTTATTTTTTATTTTGATCTTACCAAGTATCCCAGATTGGTTTTTAACTTGCAAACCTCCTGTCTCACCCTCTAGAGTACTGAGATAAGATGTGTGTACCATGCCTGGCTTAAAAAAAATTATTTAATGGTAAAATTGTCTGTAATTCTTAGAGATTCAAAACTACTATTTAACTTGAAAGAGCTATGTTTAACTACTTAAAACTAATGAAATATATATAATTCAAAAATTTTAGTTTATCTTAACTCTTTCTTGGACAAAAATATAAGTACATATAAGTAGGAAGCTAAACTACTAGGTTCTGCTTTCTCTGCTTAGTATTGATAGGCTCTACTTCATCTTTATCTGTGCATGAGTAATATGTATAATCACTATTATGAAAATAGTTACAAGTTGGCGTCTGGACATGCTTTGTTAAATTTGTATTGTATTTCCTAAAATACTGTTTTAATATATTTTGTTGAATTTCTTATGTTATAAAGCAAGTATAAAATTATAAAGCAAAATCTAAATTAAAGTAAAAAAGTGCTCTATTATATGAAAAGGCTTTTAATCTAACTTAGTAGAAACAGAAGATAAAAAATAATTAAAGAAGATTGAATGAAAATGGTACTAATTTACTGATACTTATACTAGAAAGTTAGAAGACTGAATGAAAATGGTACTAATTTACTGATACTTATACTAGAAAGTTTTTAAGACTAAAAATTAGTTGTCTCCCTCAACTCTTAAAAACAGAAATGCAAAGACATTGATTCCATGTATTCAACCTATGCCAACCACCTCTCTAGAACTCTTCTCTAACAAAGATGAAGAGATTGGTCTAGATCCTGTAGTGTTAGGGTCAAAAGTCAGAAAAAAAAAGGGTAATAAAATAATCAAATATTTCAAAACGGAAAAAACAAACACAAAGATCTCTAGTGTAGACTATCTAAGACTAAACTCATCAATAATAGGTTTTAAAATAGACATTTTGGCTCCATTTAGGGCAAATAACTCAGAGTAATATAACTATTAACTGTGCTTCCTCTCAGACCTCTGCCTGGTGTTCCTGTACCCTCTTTGCTGTAATATTAATGCCAAGGTGAAAATTAAGCCAGCTTTTTTCCTCACATATTTAGATTTGCAGAGTCTTCAAATATACAACTCCAAATAATTTAAACCAATACACAACAGTTTAAAAAAAAAAAAAAGGTGAAAGGCATTCACTTCAGGATAATGAAAGCAAGTGAATTTTCATCCATAGAAATCATTGAATCATCATTCATTACATACCACAACACTCAGGACATTTTGGATGTTTCATGATATTTATTCCATATCCTGGAAAGCAGCGATTAATCCAAACCATTTGGAGAGTGCCTTCAATATAATATATTTCAGGCAATGGCTCTGAACGTCGGCCCAGAACTTCTACTTGTTGATTGAAAAATCTCTCTATGAGATTTCTAGCCTAAAATATAAATACAATTTGAAAAATGTTAGCTACAAATAAGTATAATTTTAAAACAAATAATGTAGGAGCATGGGAAAACAAAATCTTGCAGTTACAGGGTACAAATAACACATATATAAAAATAAAAAGATGTCTATATACCTCAGATATTTCCAAATATACTTCCACATACAACATAAAGAAACCATTCAAGCCGGGCATGGTGGCGCACGCTTGTAATCCCAGCATTCGGGAGGCTGAGACCAGAGGATCCGGGTTTGCGGCCAGCCTCAGCTACCTAGTGAGGCCCTCCGCAACTTAGTGAGACTCGGTTTCAAAATAAAGAATAAAAAATAGGGCTGGGGGTATAGCTCGGAGGTAGAATGCCCCTGAGCTCAATCCCCAGTACCGCAAAAAAAAAAAAAAAAAAAGAAACCATTCATATATAGAATCAAACATTGTGGTTCCTTCAGATTTTGAGTAATATATAGAATGGATTGGAGCAAGCTCAAGCTAGCTTCTGTAAGTAAGATATATTGTATGAAATTAAATGTATTTAAAGACATGCATTTTAAGAATTATTAAGAAGTATGTCCTCAGGCACCCTCCTTCCATTCTTTTCAGAAAGAAAATTAGGTTTAAAAATGAGAAAATATAACATATAATGTAATTTCTAGCTCTGTAGTCCAAAACCTAAGTTTACAAAATAATCTAGACATCATTCTGTTCTATCGTGACCTTTATGTCTGTACTAATTCTGCTGGATTGACCCCTAAAATCAACAAGTGACCTGTACTTTTCTATGAGTTCTGAGCTGTGTGTGTGAAAGGAGATGAGGCATGGTCATGACCCGACCCCCTGCAGCCAGTCAGTTCTGTTCTGTTCTGCTACATAAATGTGCACGCCCTGTCCAGTCAGGAGCATCAAGGAAAGGGCACTTCCTGTGTAGACCCACAAATGGCTCACCCTCAATTGTTAGGAATTCTTCAGATATTTAAAGGACATTCTTCCATGAAAAATTCTGTATTTATAAAAACATCTTTCAATATAAGGTACTCAATATAAATACGCATCTTGTTCTGTTACTCAAATCATAGCTTTTCACAGTTTAAGTAGCTTTTTGTGCTTTGGGTAAATTCTGGTTAATCTGTCACTTTTTACTTGGTCAAAGTACTTAAAAACTAGTTATATTCAAATGTGGTATATAATTAATTGTATTTAAGTGTAAATCTACAATTCAAAGTTTCAGGAGACACATTCATAAATCACTCAACTTCCTAACATGAAAGTGAGAAAGAAAAAAGAAAAGAAAAGAAGAGGAAGGAATGGAGGGAGGGGGAGAGAGAGACAAAAAGAAATAGGAAACTGGGAGGGAAGGGAGAGAAAAACTAGTAGAAACAAAATCAGACTATTGTTCTCTATTTTTCCTCTAAAAAAATGGATGACAGGTCTCCTATCCTATAAAAATTAAAAGATAAGAAACTTTTTAATTGATAATTTTCTTATATCGAGTATGTTGATTGTTTAGATAGGGTTACTAATTTGTAGCAAGGGAAATAGTGGAAGAATTCTGTGAGTTGGGAAAATATTACAGTGGAAAAGTAAAATTTTCTGAACCAATGTGAATGGTGTGGGTTAAGAAAGCACAATCATAATTACATAAACTCTCCAAAAACTAGTAATCTGGTTTAAGAAACAATGAACATGACTGAATGAACATCAGCTCTCAAGTCTCCTGTAGTCTTCTTACCACCTGCCTAAGAAAACTTCATGGAATTACTAAGCATTATCTCATAAAATTTAAAAAATTTCTTCTCTGTGAAAACCCAGGTGAAGGTGAAGATAATAAAACTATAGTCTAAGAAAAAATATTTACAAATAAAAAATTAGAAAAAGGATGATTATCTAGAATATATTAAAAACTCTCTAAACTCATCAGTTAAAAAAGTAAATAACACAATTAAAAATGGGTACAAAACATTAACAGACATTTCACCAAAGATATACTGGTGACAAAGAAGCACATGAAAATATGTTTCACATCACTGTCCACTAGAGAAACGCAAATGAAAACCAATATGGAATGCCACCACAGGACTATTCAAGTGGCTAGCATAAATAATACAACAGCACCACATGTCAACAGAGACGTGGTTGCTGGTGGGAATACAAAAGCAACAAGATTACAAGCCAGAAAAAAAATGTTAGAAATGTTAGTTTATTTTCACATACAAACCTATATATGCAAGTTTCAGCTTTAAATGAGAAAGTCAAAAACTGGTCCCTCAACAAGTTAATGGTAAAACAAACTGTGATGTGTGCATCCTGAGTTACTAATACAAAGGGAGAAATTATTGATATATGTATCATCTTGGATGACTCTAGGAATTGTTACAGTGCATCTTTAGAAATGGAATACACAAAGTGGAGTGTGCATCACTTTAAATCTCACTATAATGTATAATTAAATGCACCAATAAAATTATTTAAAAAAAGGCAATCGAGAACAGAATAATGACTGCCAAGAATGAGTAGGAAAGCAGGTGGAAGAGAGCCAGCAGAAAGTGAGGTGTGGTAATGAAAACGCCGCACAAGGGTTCCTTGTGGTATGGAAATGTTCTATATTTTGATTACAGGGGTGGATATATGATTCTGCAAGGTGAGGAAATTAGATATAACTGGACACACACAAATGAATACAAGTAAATTGGAAAAAGTATATGAGAGCATTAGACTATGTCAATATCAATATCCCTAGTTCTGACATTCACAGGTCTGCAAAAATACAAATATTCTCTTTGAATTATACTTGTAACTGCCTATCAATCTAAAATTATCTCCATATCTCCATTTAATTTTCAATGAAAACACTGAATGACAGATATGCAAATGTCTCTTTATAATTGTTATTGTAGTCAGCCAGCTAGCCTCCCTCCCTGCCCCCCTTCCTTCCTTCCTTCCTTTCTGTATTTATTTATTTATTTATTTATTTATTTATTTATTTATTTATTTATTTATTTTCTGTGGTACTGGGGCTTAAACCCAGGGACATTCTACCTCTGAGCTATAACCCCAGTCTTATTTTATTCTTTATTTTGAAACAGGGTCTCACTAAGTTGCAGAAGACCTCACATGACTTCAGGCTACAGATTCTGACACACATCTCTCAGAACAGAGTATAGAAAAAAAACCATACATACAACAATCCCTAATAAGACTCTAAAAAACACAATGAAGACATGGTTTTATTTAGTAAAATCAGAAAATAATATTAGACAAAATTTAGTACCCATTGATAAAAATATTCTAGTAAATGAGAAATAGATGGAAACATTGTCATTCTGATACAAAGCATCTATGAATAGAACCTAGAGTTAACATCATACTTAATGGTGAGACTAAATGCCTTCATCTTGAGACTAGGAAAAACATAAAGATGTTCATTCCCACAACATCTATTCAGTGGTGTACTGCAGATTATAGCCATTCAAACAAGATCAAATAAAGAAGTGAAAGGCATAAAAATCAGAAAGAAAGAAGTTAACACTGTCTCCATTTGTAGATGAGGTGACAGTTTACTCAAAATTCCTAAATAATCTATAAATCAACTACTGTAACTAACAAGGAAACTAAGAAAGGTGACAGGACATAGGGTTGATATGTAAACATCTATTGGGAACTGAAATAACTGGGAAAACCTGCAGCCAGGACTTGTTCTATTTTTTGGTTTTGTTTTTTTCCAATAATAGAAGTTGAACCTAGGAAGGCCTTGTACATGCCAGACAATAACTGAGCTCTATCCTCAGCCCTTTTTATTTAATTCTGAGGCAGTCTCACTACATTGCCCAGACTGGCCTTCAACCTGTGATCCTCCTGCCTCAGCCTCCCAAGTAGCTGAGATGCTCTGAATAATAATTATAAATAAATTAATCAGCAATAGCAAATAAGGCCAAATAAGTGGAAGATCATTCTTCTTCATATAATTAGTTACAAAACTTGAAAATATTTTATAAAGTATCAGTTATATTAATTTCTTACTAATTATTGGGTGAAATGTTATTATTATTGCAATTCCTAGCTGCATGGGGTTAGATGCATTTTTAAATAGCTAAGATGCTTACCTACACACTAAACATATTCATTCAACCTTTTTTTTTCTTTTCCAGCATTACATAACATACCTTAGACAGTCTTTTGGAAGATTCACAATTCTGGCTTACACATGGCTTGGGTCCTTTTTCAGCATCTAGAGATGAAACTGAGAAGACATAGTATTTTATCATGGGTCTAACATACTGTATGACAATATTTAAATTGTCTTTTGAAAAATAAAACATCATTTATCTACTATTTCTCTTCCATTAAAAAGTTAGGCATCTTTTTTTCTAATGTACAATAACTCTTCAACAAGAAACTAAGCCAAATATTTGTTTTATATAAATCAAGAAAACCTCACTTCTATAATAAACTTAAGAATTAAATTTCTTGTCAATGCTTGGCCATTCTGATTTTACAAAATTTAAACAATAGAATTATTTCAACTTGTATAACATATATATACCTAAGTGTGTGTGCGTATTTATTCAATTATATATTTAACTCTGCCACTAATCTAACTTAATCACTCGCCACAAAGTGATACAAAAAGACAAGCTATGGTAACAGAACTGGAAAAGGAATGAGGGTGGATAATGGCAGTGGCCATGGCAGCTGAAATGTTGAACACATCCACACACATACATACTTGTTTATTTAACAAATAGTTAGGTGCCATCTAGTATTCTGGGTATCTGAGTCCATCAGTGAACAAAATCAAGAAATTCCCATGGATCTAACAATGCGAAAATGAGTAATATCTTTTAAGAGATCATCTGAGAAATATTCTCATTATATCATCAAAATTTAAAAATCAAAGACGGAATAAGAAACAAAATATTTTCATTAATTAATCTTTCTAAATTATAGCATAAATCTCATTACCTCAGAGTTCAAAATCGTTTAGCTATCCCCTGTTATCCTTCAAAAAGTATGGAAAGACATCTTATTTAGATTGGATCTATCACTAATAAACATAGAAATATTGTTTAATCTTTTCTTAAGACTTCCACTCTCTACTCTGTAAAATGACAGGCTGAATAATGTGATTTTTGTCATTCTTTATAGCTGTGACTATATAACTGAAACTATAAATACTTTAACAATCAAAGCCACCTATAATTTAGCCACTAGCAATTTTGATACTTGTATTTTCCTCATAATTCTACCCATATCCCATTAGCCATTCTATTCTGTTTGACAATAATATGTCCTATGCTATCTATGTACATGACCTTAAGTTTTACATTTTACATAGACTTCTCTCAGAACATCAATTTTCCACGGAATTTCTTAATTATCCATCTTCCTAATAATATCTCCCCTACTTGAGAACCCACAGAGCACCTGAGAAAGCACAGACATTAGATTTACTAGATAAAAGATATGTTCAATGAGCTAAAAGAAAGAGGAAAAAAAAAAAAAGAAAACTTGGGAAAATTATGTCCTAGCAGATGATATCAATAAAGTGGAAAAAATTATAAAAAAGGATTTAATAAAATTATAACACATGAGAGGACTTCACTAAAGGTGCTTAATCACAGATTTGAGCGGTCAGAAAAAAGAATCCATGAATTGAAAAATAAGTCACTGAAATATCCCGAGAAGAAAGAAAAAAATGAATAAAAATGAAGAAAGTCTAGTTCTACGAACAATACCAAGTGTATCAACATACACATAAAATTAGAATCAAGGAAAAGAAAAAAATGGAGAGAGTATTTGAAGAAATGACTAATTTTTTCCCAAATTTGATAAAAGACAAATTTATATATGTACTCAAAGGAATCCATAAAAAAATCTAAGAGTAAATAAAATGAATTCCACACTAAGACATATTATACTCAAACTGTCAAACATGAAAAAGAGAATCTATAAAGTATCAAGAAAGAAAATCATTTGTCCCACAAAGGTTCTAAAATAAAATGAACATCAGATTTCTCATTAAAACCATGGAGACTAGAGTATATGTTGGTGATAAGCATTTTTTCATTTAGAGAGACATAGATACATTAAAAAGTAAAGAAACTGAGAAAAATAAATTATGCTAACATGAATCCAAAGAAAGTAGGAATAGCAATAGCAATTTCAGAAAAAAAAATATAAATTAGGGCAAGGAAAATTATCAAGGACGAATAAGGGTATGATATAATGATAGTAGGATGAATTATCCACAAAGACTTAAGAATCTCTAACCTGAATGTATCTAACAATAGAGAGTAATGATATTTGAGGAAAAAGAACTGCAAAGGAAAAACATAAGAATCCACTATTATATATGGAGATTTCAACACCCCTCCTTCAGTAACTGAAAAATCTAGAAAGCAGAAAACTAAAAAGAACACAGTTGACCGGAAGAGCACCATATGTCAACTGTATCTGACTAACATTTAGAGATTAGCTCATCCAACAACAGCAGAAGACACCTTCTCAAGCTCATATAAGACATTCAAGAAAGACCACATATTTTGGGCCATATAAAACACATCAACTAATTTAAAAGAATAAAAATCATACAGTATATTCAATCAGACCACAACAAAATTAAGTTAGAAATCCATAACTGAAAAATAGATTTTAAAAAAATCCCCAAATACTTGGAAACTCTTTGCCAGTTACTCCTCTGATAAAGAACTAATATCAAGGATATATAATTAACTCAAAAATATAAACATTAGAAAAACAAATATCCCATAAAATGGGCAATTGGACTGAATAGACACTTCTTAAAAGAAGGAATACAAAAGACCAACAAATAAAAAAAATGCAACATCATTAGCAATCAGAGAAATACAAATCAAAACAACACTGAGATTCCATCTAACACCAGTTAGAATGGCAAATCATCAAGGATACAAACAACTAAATGCTGATAAGGATGCAGAGAAATAGGAACTCTTATACACTGTTGGTAAGAATGTAAATTAGTACAACCATTATAGAAACCAGTATGAAGGTTCCTCAAAAGACTAGGAATGGACTCATCATATGACCCAGCTATATTACTCCTTGATGTTTTTCCAAAAGAATTAAAGTTAGAATGCTGTATGCATATCCTTCATAGCAGTGCACAACAGTGAAATTATGGAATCAACGTAGGTGTCCATTAAGAGATAAATGGGTAATGAAAATGTGGTATATACACACACAATGGAATTTTACTCAGCAATAAAAAAGAACAGAATTATATCATTTGCAGGAAAATGGATGGAACTAGAGAATATTATGCTAAGTGAGATCAGAGAGTCTCAGAAAATCAAAAGATATATGTTATCTCTCATATGTGGAAGTTAGAAAATAGAAAACAAAAGGGACTTCAGATAAATAAGGACAGGGATCAGCAGGATAGTGGAAGGCAAATGGAGGAGGAATTGGGGAGGGAAAAGGGAGGACTGAGGAAGGAACAGTGTAAATAAGGTTATGCCGATATATGAAAGTATCACTACCAATCTACTAACATCCAAGGAGGGAGTAGGATGTGATGTAGAGGGAAATACGCCAAGTGACCTGTAAATGTATGAACATATCACTTCGAATCTCACTGTATTGTATAATTACAATATACCAACAAATGTTTAAATAAATTAATTAAATTAAAAACACACACTAGCAATTTTACTCAAGAAAAATTAAGTATTTCATACTAAACTTATGTAAAAACACATCTTATCAAAACTTGAGGCATGGAGTGAAAACAGTATTTACAGAAAAATTTATAGCATTGGAAATACCTATTTAAGAAGAAGATACAAATTCAGTAATTGAACCTTAAATTCAGAAAACTTAAAAGTAAGAGCAAATTCAATTTCAAAAAGCAGAATAAATTAAATATAAAGATTAGAGAAAAACTGATAAAATCAAAAACAAGAAATCAAAATATAAAATTGATGAAATCAAAGTCTAGTTCTCTAAAAAAGTAACTGAAAAATTTCTAAGGAAAGAAAAAGAATACATGAATTGCTAATACCAGAAATGAGAAAGAGACATCACACTACTTGGTTTCATAGGTCATAAAAGGATAAGAAGGGAGTATTAAGAAAAGGTCTATAACACAGATTTGATGATCTAGATGAATAAATGCTTTGAAAGACACATCTATTAAAACCATCTTATGATGATCTGGATGAATAAATTCTTTGAGAGACAATCTACTAAAGCATAAGCCTATAAAAATTCTAGATAGTTCTGTATCAATTAAAGAATTGAATAAGTAATTAATAACCTTCCAAAACAGACAGCATTTGGCACAGATGCTTTAGCTGGTAAATTCTACCTAAAAGTTACAGAGTAAAGTATACAAATGCCTAAAATATATTCCATAACACAGATGCATTCCATCTAGAATGGAAGAACATGTGGGAACTATGTATCTGAGGATATCTTATGAGGAAAGAATTACCCTAATACCAAAACCTGATAAATAATTATGAGAGGACAGCTACAGAAAAGTATCTCTAGTGAACATAAATGTGAAAGTTCTCAACAAAATGCTAGAAAACTAAATTCAAAAATATGTTAAAAGAACTATATTCCATAACCAAGTTGGGTTTATACCAGATATGTAAGTCTGCTTCAAAAAGTAAAAATGAAAACACACTGCAAAGAGAAACAATTATATTATCATATAACGAATGTGAAAAAGGCAATGGGCAAAATCAACATCCATTCCTGATAGGAACTCTCAGCAAACTAGGAATAGATGGGAAGATCTTCAACTTGATAAGAACATCTACAGAAAACCTGCAGCTATTTCAGTAGGATATTTTCTGTGTATCTACAATCTGATTCTAAAAGTTACATGAAAAGGCAATACAATATTAAAGGGAAAAAAGCTAGAAGACTAACATTATCCAATTTCAAGATTTCATATTTCTGAGTTAATATCAGCATTACAGAAATAAACACAACACAGCACTGATGAAAGTATAGTCAAAGAGATCAATTTAAGAGACCAGAAAGCCCAGATATAGACTAGACACAAATTAGTATACTTGAATGATCTTTTATAAAAAGCAAAGGTGTAGGTGTTTTAGTGAAGAAGATAGCCTCTTCAACAAATGGTGTTGGCAAAACTGGATACCATATGCAGGAAAATGGAAAATAACCCCCACTTTCTCACCCTGCACGAGAGTCAACTCAAGATGAATCAAAGACCTGGAGGTCAAGCCAGAGACCTTACAGGTACTTGAAGAGGGCATAGGGCTAACACTTTACATAGGCACAGGTAAAAACTTTCTCAAAAAGACCCCAAAGGCACAAGCAACTCAAAGGAAGATCAATACATGGGATTGCACTAAACTGAAGAGCTTCTGTGCAGCAAAGGAAACTATCAAGAACTTCAACAGAGAGCCCACAGAGTGGGAGAAAATTTTTGCCAGCTACTCTTCTGATAGAGGACTAATATCTAGAATATACAGAAGAACTCAAGAAACTCACAGCTAAGAAAACAAATAACCCAATCAAAAAAATGGGCAAAGGATCTGAATAGATACTTCACAAAAGAAGAAATACAAATGGCCAATAAATGTATGAGGAAATGTTCAACCTCATTAGCAATCAGAGAGAAGCAAATCAAACCCAACTTGAGCTTTCACCTAACCCCAATCAGAATAACAATCATCAAAAACACAAACAACAACAAATGCTGGCGAGGGTGTGGAGAAGTGGGAACCCTAATACATTGTTGGTAGGATTGCAAATTAGTGCAACCACTTTGGAAAATAGTATGGAGGATCCTCAGACAAATGGAAATGAACCTACCATATGATCCAGCAATACCACTTCTGGGTATCTAGCCAAAGGAATGGAAACCAAACTATCAGACTGACGCAAGTGTATCTATGTTTATAGCTGCACAATTCACAACTGCCAAACTATGCAACCAGCCAAGATGTCCATCAACAGATGAATGGATTACAAAACTATGGGATACGTTCACAATGGAATTTTACTCAGCCATAAAGAAGAACAAAATCATGTTATTTTCAGGGAAATGGATGAACTGGAATACATTGTGTTAAGTGAGATTAGTCAGTCACAAAGAGTAAAAAAATTGTATGCTCTCCCTAATATGTGGAAGCTAGGGAGAAAATGGGACATAAGAGGGACTCCAGATGAAGAAGGAGAAACCTTAGGTGAGCAAAGAAGCTGACTTAATGGAAGGAGATGGGGGGAGGCGGGGACACCCTAATGCACATGATGTACTTTCACGAACACATCAAAGTCAATCACTAAACTGAACTTGAGAAAGAGGGAGGGCAAGGGAGTGGAGCGGAAATTGGGGAAGGGTTAAATGAGAAATGTGTGCATGTATGCCTTTATCAGCTGGTACCTAACAAAGATGTATGATTACAATGCACCAATTTAAAAAAATAAAATTTAAATTTAAAAAATGGTGTTGGAACAAATGGACATCCACATGCAAATGCATCCAGACACAGGCCTTAAACTTTCACCAAAAGTAACCCTAAATTTATCAAAGACATCACTGTAAAATACAAATGCAAAACTGATAACATAAGAGAAAATCTAAGTGATCTTGGTTTTGATAATAATTCTTTAATATATAAATAAGGGCATTCCCTGTACTTTGCTCAATTACTCAACTTTTGCTAAAAGCACTCTAAAAATAGTCTGTTAACTTTTTTAAATACTTAGGACAAATAGAGAACAAATAGAAAAAATGAAAATGTCCCTCTTTATCAGAAATAATTTTAAATGTAAATGGTTCAATTTAAAGGCTCTAATTAAATGCAAAGGTTGGCATAATGGACAAAAACACAGGATCTATAAAAGATTTAGGTACAAATATATAAATAAATAAGTAGAAGTTTAAAATGGAATGATAGAAAACTATAATTCATGAAAATAGTCACCAAGATAGAGTTATGGTAGCTACACAAATACCAGACAAAAGACTTTCAGTCAAAAACTGTTTCAAATAAAAAAGAAATACATTAAGTTTTGCTAAAAGGGCCAATCCACAAAGAAGATACCACATTTTAAAGCATATATGCCTCTAACAACAGAGTCTCAAAATACATGAAGCAAAAATTAACAGTATTGAAGAAAGAGGTACACAGTTTTCCAATAATAGTTGAAGCTATTAATACCAAACTTTCATTAACGGATATAAAAAACCTGGGAGGGGGGAGTGGTTACTAGCACTAAAGTCAGAAGTGGGGAAGAGGAAGTATATTTAGATTTAAAACTCCTATATTCTAAAAATGTTGCTGGTGATTCACAGCATTTATTTAAAATCAATTTTTTAAATTTGTTTTTCTTTAAATAATTATATACATTTACCTGAAAATGTAAAGAACAGTTCATTTTGCAAACCAGCTCTTTGCATTTTAACACGATGGCATTCAGACTTAAGTAAGGAAACTTCACATGAAAGATCAAGAACCAATTTGCTTAAAATTTGAAGAAGTTTCTTTTCAAAGGAAACATTATAAATACTATTGCAGGGGGCTGCATGATACCGAGCTGTGAACTGGTAATAATAATGAGGTTCACGATAAGCTGTAAAAAATTAAACAAAGACATTACTTTAGTAATTCAAATATATAATGCAACTATGAGAGAGAAAACATTATTTGGGACGAATTCATAACACATTCTTTATACTCTTTAATCTAGAATTATATGATTAGATGATTAGTAAAGGCTAGTATATTATATGTGGTGTTTCCCCTACCTTCCTTATGTTTTCACTAGCATAAATAATTGGATTCACTGCGATATTTGTGATATTTTCACATAACATAATTTGGTCAATTTCATTGGCCAGTCTCTTCCTTTTCCCTTCCCACCTCCCTTCTCCTGATCCTCTTGTCCTACTCTACTGATTGTTCACTTAAATTATTTACATTTAACATTAGTGACTTTTTCTTCTATATTTGAGTAGACTTTCTAATATGTCTTTCTACATTCTTCAGTTATTATAATATTGACTTGTTTTGTTTCATAAATTCCTATTCATAACTTACTCCCTTAACATTTTGAGAATTTATATTTTAAATGTTTTACTAAAATTTCATAATGTGCATGAACTTGTGTTTATCATTACTACCAAGAACACAGATTTAACTGCTCTTTTATCTGCATAGTGGGTTTAAAATACAATATAATTTATAGTTTGCATTTTCCTTTACAGTATTATCTCTGAGTATCTTTTTGGTGTGTTTATTTTTTCTTTATAAGATTCTACTCTCCATATACTTTAGTTTTCACAAAACATACTATTCTTGTTGGTTTTAAATTGTACTATGAATATTATAGATCAGTTATACTCAAATTACAGTCTGTAGTTCCTGAGACACTTTCAAAGGATTAGTAAGATGAAAACTAGTGTTATAAATATATGAAAATATTATTTGCCAGTTTGCCCCTGTTGATATTTGCACTTACAGTGGCTAAACTATTGGGAACTCAGCAATCAAGGCACTGGCACCTAAGAGTACTAGCAGACAATATTTCCTTCATTACAAAGCATGCAGCTTTTAAAAAATGTCTTTAAGAATGAATTATGAAAAAAATTATTTTGTTAAAGTTTCTCTTTTGAGTACAAGTCTTTTTCATAGTCTATGTGAGGAAATGGGAAGTAGACACAAAGCTTCTCTCCATACTGAAATGTGGTATGTTCTTGAGAAAAGCTTTGTGTAATTATCTCAATGCTACTATGACACATTACCACAAACTCAGTGACTTAAACAACCATTTATTTCCTTACAGTTTTATGGGTCATAAATCCAAAGTGATTTTACTAAGCTAAAATCAAAAATGTCTTCCTTCTGGAAACTTCAGGGTAAATCCACTTATTTACCATCCCCACTTCTTGACTACCAGAGGCTGCCTGCCTTATTTGGATGTGGCTTCTTCCTTCATCTTTAAAGAAAATAACTCAAAACTCCTCTTTGGCCCTCACATCTCCTTTTTCTGCCCTTGACCCTTTTATTTCCCTCTTACGTTGTGAATACAGGGCCCACACAGCTAATTCAGGAAAATCTCCTCATTATACAAGCCTTAATTTAATCATAGCAATGTCTCTTTTACCATGTAGGGTGCATATTCACAGGTTCTAGAGATAAGATGTGGACCTCTTTGGGGCCATTATCCAATCTACTACACATCGGTCCTACCAGTGAGAAGAAACTTACGAACAACTTTTGTTCAAACTATTCCCTGGTCACTTTATTTTTTTTGTTTGTTTGTTTGCGGGTCTGGGGATTGAACTCAGGGGTATTCTACCTCCAAGCTACACCCCCAGCCCTATTTTTTATTCTTTATTTTGAAACCGAGTCTCACTAAGTTGCGGAGTGCCTCACTAGGTAGCTGAGGCTGGCCTCGAACCCGGATCCTCTAGTCTCAGCCTCCCAAATGCTGGGACTACAAGCGTGCGCCACCACGCCCGGCTCCCTGGTCACTTTATATCAACCCCTCCCTCCCAATTTTATGCCTTAACAGATCAAACTCTTAGAAGACAGATTTACAGTGGTGCTACATGGTCCTGACTCAAGAGATGGCAGTGTATGAGTGATCATAATACTCAGAATTTAAAAGCAGCACACTTATCCTCCTCCTCCTCTTCCTCCTCCTCCTCCTCCTCCTCCTCCTCATCATCATCATCATCTGAAAACATGGTTTCTATACTCTCTAGTTTGATTTATGACCTTAAATCTATCTGTATACACTCAACATTCCCCTACAGTAGAAGTGGGTACAGGGCTAGATGGGGTGAAGGGGGGAAAAGAACTGATGAAAGAAACAATTCAAAGTATTCTATGCCCCTTTAAGAAGGTATCTCTACCAATCACACTTTTATGTATTGAGAAGTTGTGCAGCGGGTAGGACCTAAATGCAATCACATTAAGACCTATGTGTATGTTTGCTTGTATGACTTTGAACCTCACTAAGATGTAGAAATACAATACACCAATAAAAATATAAAAAAGACGTGTTAAAACACAAATTCACTTCTTACCATAGACAACATATTTCAGCTGCAGGTTTTTAACAATTTCTTCCACGGTAGGTTTATACTCGAGGAAACACGTGTAAACTCCACTCATTGCCTCCTCAAAGTTCTGGAACACAAGGCTTCCAGTGGATGTTACTTGCGCAGTGCTGTTTTCTAATAAACCAATAAGGTATAGTTGCTTTAATTATATGAGGCAGGTAAAACAACAAAACATTTTAAGAAGAGCAAATTACCAAAATCTACCTACACAGTCACTAAAAGGAATGTGTCATAGCCATCCACTGCATCTGGTCTTTGCTGACAGTGGGTGCCAGGATGACTTTCTTAGAGTCCGATTTTCACTAACCGGGGTTTATCAAATGTATGGCTAAGTGCTTAGAAACTAACAATGAGACTGGTGGGACAGTACACACCTATAATCCCAGCTACTCTAAGGGCAAGAAAAGTGGACCAAAAAATTTAGGTCAACTTAAGCAACTTAAGGAGATTCTATCGCAATTTTTTTAAAAAGGGCGCTAGGAATGTAGGATTGTGTCACACAGGGAGAATATCCCTGCATCAATTCCCATTACTACAAAGAAAAAAAAATAAAGAACAAACAAACAAAAAAAAAACCAGAGAGAGAAAAACTAACGATCTAACAATGACCTATACATAATGTGCTCCTAATTTGCTCCTTGCATTGAACAGGGCACTATCAGAAATATAGATACAAATATATATGTAGGCATAGACACAATGTATATACATATATTTCCTATATAGAATAAATATATATATACAAAGTATATATTTAGATAGTATATACATCATATGTGCTATAAAACAATTACATGTATATTTTAAATGATGAGTCATGTATGGCTTCAGCAAGCTTTCAAATTGCCTATGAGACAATCAAAACAGTACACCTAGAACAAAGGCTATCAGAAAGTAATCATTAACATGTAGAAATTTCCTGTCACTATACAGAATATAAAGCAAAATCTGAGTTATAACTTTGAGGGTTGCAGAAGAAGAAAAAAAGAAAAAACAGAAGATCAAATCCTCTACCTTGCCCAATCAAGGTCAGAAAATGGAATAGGTGTGATGTAGGGAATTCCAATGGGGATACTAGCTTCCTTTCCACTTCCCTGTGCTTTCTTAAGTATCACAATGGGAAAAAGCTATGTAGTAAAATGTAAAATCTGCCTATGAGGCAGTAAGTCCTGGGTTTGAAGACTACCTTTCTCTCTCTCATAAACTGTGTAACGCTGCCTATCTACTTGCTCCTTCAAATGGGTATAAAAAAATCATAATATATGATAGTCTATCTCAGACTTGCTCTGTACAACAAATGTTAAAGTACTTAAAAAACCTATACAACATTGAACAAATAATTTGTTATTCTGAAAGTTCAAACTACAGTTCTGCAACAGAAACTTTCTTAGATATTAAAATTTGCTTAATTAATAATTTAATATTCCATTCATTAGAATTGAAAGAGTCACCTTGGAAAATGTCTACCTGTTCCAATTTTAAGTAATAATTTAAGGCTTATGAATTTTAAGTTGAAATATTTCTTCAAACTAAGACAAAAATGAGTATTCTTCATGCTGAAAAATTCATTATTAATTTGTTTAATAAATATTTATTGAGTTTCTAGTATATCAAAATCCAGATTTAGATGTTGAAGGAAAAATTAATAGATGGACTATATATATATATATATATATATATATATATATATACACCCTCAGTCAATTTGCAGAGAGCTTTATGCGTTGGAAACTCCTGTTTTTATATCCTGGATGAAACTAAAAAAAGTGACAAATTTAGAATATATTTATATTGTAAAGCCTATTTCCTCATGAATATCTTTAGATAAAATTACATATTTTTCTTAACATGCTGACTCTTCTAAAAGTAATAGCCTGAAATTGCTATATATTTCAACAGAAAAAAAAAAAAACCTCACAGTGATACAATAAAAAGCATACATACATTTTAAAGAAATTTTAGAATATCATATCATCAGTGATACTATGTATTTCTTGGTAACTATTTCAAATGAAAGTATCAATAAATGTATCAAAATACATATCTGAATGCCTACTATAATGTTAAATATTATGAAAGCCAGAAAACTGAGTAGCATACAAGCTACAATAAAATGCCCTCTGGTTTCCTTCTCTGGTAAAAATTTAAAAAGCACACTTGAAAAGATACCTAGAGAATTTCTTATCCAATAGAACTCATTCTATTCTGTCATGTGTCAATACTCATTTCATAAATCCTTAAGTGACTAAGTTTAGATAGGAATTCATGAAGTCAAGGGCTATGTACTTGGCATAAATAATATGAGAATGAGCAACAGAAACTCAGTAAGTGTTTCATTAAAGGTAGTACTTCTTCCCTCCTAGCTTGTTTATATAAAAAATCACAGAACTGAACTAGATTTCTAGAAGCCTGTGCTAATATGACAAAAATTTAAGCACAACTTAATTACAGGTAATTATTTTTAAAAATAGGTTTATACTTTGGATTCAGCTTAGATATGAAAAGTGATCAAAGTATGTCATTACAATAAGGAAAAACCTAAAAATAAAAAAAAACCTGGAAAATTAAGAAATTAACAACCTTTTTTGATCCTGTCAAGGAACTGCAGTGGTAGAGCAAACCTGAGCAGAGATAGGCCATGGAGGTAGAACTAGTACCTGAGTGGCTGCTTCAGCTGCCACAGAAACGTGCACTGTGATTGGGCTCCACAGAGTGGCCCAAAGGCTCAGGCAGCAGGGTGCAGAAGTAGGGCCTTTGGAGATGACTGGCTCACGAGGTCTCTGACCTCATCGATGGATCAGCCCCTCCATAGCTGAGTGGGTTTGGAGGGCAGGGCTTTGCTATGAGAGGGGCTGCCTTTCGGTTTCCCATTCCCCAGGAGGCAGGAGGCAAGCAGCTTTGCTCCATCACAGGCTCCCCACCAGGATGCCCTGCTTCACCACAGGCCTGGGGACAATGGAGTCAAGTGACTATGGACTGAAGCCTCTGACACCATGAGCCAAAATAAGCCTTTCCTCCTGTTAAGCTGCGTGTGCTGGGTACTTGTCATACTTGTCAGAGAAAAAAAAAAATTAATTCACATAGTGGTATAGAAGATTCGCCTAATTTCTTTTGATGAATTGCTAAAAGGCAAGTATAGACCGATATGAGTATGTGAACCCTCTAGGGAATTCAATCTGTTTAGAGTTGTTCGTTCACAACCACCTCCAGGTACTCACAGGGAAGACTGGGGAACCCTGGGCAAGTTTCCCAGAGGATGCTGGCTAAGGGAGGGTGAACGTTGCCAAAATTCCACCCCCACCCATTTCACCTCACCTCCTACAGAACAAAGCTCTAATCTACAGGGAGAAAAACAGAAACTGTCACCTAAGGTGCAACAGGGATTTGTTGCAGCTTAAGAAAGAAATAGGAAGCAAGACAACTGCTTCACTCTTGGCAAAGAGTCAGGAAGAAGCACTGGGCCTGAATTAAAGCTAGAGGAGAAGCAGGAAAAATTAGGAAGGCTAAGTTTCCAAGAACCTGGGACACTATGCCTGCCTAAGACTGAAGTTTAATCAGAACGTGAGATAATGTCCCTCTCTCTGAATTACTAACCATTAATACCAGTTTAGTAAAAATAGCAGTGGAATAAAGCTAGCACAACTGCAAGAGAGAATCTTTCTGAGAGCAGCACAAAATGAGAAACCAAGATCAAGGAAAAATTAAATAATGAAAAAAATTATTTATAATGATAGACTTAACCTTTCACGTTTTTAAGGGTATCTTAAGTGTCCAGTGCACTGAGTATAGCCAAACAATAACCAATATGAGAGCCATAAAGTCTTGACTGCATCAACACAACTCCAATACTAAAGAACTAGGAGATAAAATGTTTATCATAGAACATAATATATTTACTTCAATATATATTATCTACAATGCCCAACTGCAACAATAACAAAAATTTAAAAGGTATAAAAAAGGGGGGGAGAAATGGCACATGCCCAAGATAACAACTAATGCACAGGACAAGATTCTTTAATGGACTAGGTATAAGAAGTATCAGAAATTAATTTAAAATAACTGTATTAGAACACACAGACAACATGCAGGATCAGATAAGTTGTCTTAGCAGAGAAATTCAAGGTATAAAAATGAGCTGATGGAAGTACTTCAACAACAAAACATTGTTTTAAATAAAAACAGTATAGTAACACAAAAGAAATCCCTTCAATGGGCTCATAAGTAGACCTGATATATCAAAAAAAAAAAAAAAAAGAATACATGAACCTGAAGATAGGCATAAAGAAATTATTCAATCTGGAGCAAAAAAGAAACAACAACAACAAAAAAAAACAAATAATTTAAGATCTGTAGAACTATATTAAAAATTATTGTGTATGGAATCTCAGAGAATTTTAGAAGGTGAGGTGACACTGAATGGGGAAGAAAAAAAAAATCTGAAGACATAATGCATGAGAATTTCAAAAAACTAAAGACAGACACCAAACTACAGATCCTAAAAAGCTTAGAACACCCAGCAGAATGAATACAGAAGCAAACAAAAAAGATTTACCCAGAAAAAAGAGTTAAAATTCCCAAATATAAAAAGCAAAGAGAAAGTCTTAATAATAATGGAAAGAGGAGAGAATGGCACACTGCCTACAGAGGGACAAAGATAAGAATTACAGCAGACTTCTCATTAGAATTATGCTAGCAACAAAAATAATATGGAATATCATCTTTATAATGTTGAAAGAAAAAAGCTGCCATTCCAAAATTCTACAACTGGGAGCCCAAAGGAGAGAAGAACAGCAAACCCAAAATAAACCAAAGGAAAAAATAATACAGATAAAACAATTATTTTGAAAACAGAGAAATAATAAAGAATCAATGAAACCAAAAGCTGATTCTTCAAAAACTAACAGAATTGTTGACTATGTAGCCAGAGGGAACAAAAGAGAAAAGACACAACTGATACCAGGAATGAATGAGGGCACATTCATATAGCTCCTGGATGCATTCAAAAGACAACATAGAATTACAATTACCATTATGCCTATAAAGTCCACAAGCTGAAAAATCTAACCAGTTATACAAATTCCTTGAAAGACACAAACTACCAAAATTCACAAACTGGTGATAATCCTATTCCTGCCTTGCTGAGATTCTATCTATAAACTCTGATGCCAGACTTTACAGGTACTCTACATTAGGAATGCACCAATTCTCTCAATGCCTTTGTTCTCCCATATATAAAATGGAAAAAACTGCTGTACTTACTGCAAAGGACTCTTGTGAAAAATAAATGATTATCATATGTAAATTGTTTATAATAGTATCTCACACACAGTAAATATTTTTATAAAATTCATTATGTTAAGTGAAATAAGCCAGATAGTGAAAGGCATAGATGCATGATCTCACTTATGTGTGGAATCTGAAACTGTCAAACTCATTTATCAATAGAGAGTAGAAGGGTCATTATCAGGCACTGGGATGGGGAAATGGGAGTTGCTGATGCATGGGTACAAACTCTCAGTTATAAGATGAGTAATATCAAGAGACCTGATACACAGCATAGTAACTTTAGTTCACAGTAATATGCTGTGTCTTTAAAATTTTCTACAAGTACAAAGATTTTAAGTTTTATCAACAGATGAAATGATAGATTTGAGCCAGGCGTGGTGGTGCACACTTGTAATTCCAGTACTTTGGAAGCTGAGACAGGAGGATCTGGGTTCGTGGCCAGCCTCAGCTACTGAGTGGGGCCCTCTGCAACTTACTGAGATCCTGTTTCCAAATAAAGAATAAAAAATAGGGCTGGGGGTGTAGCTCAGAGGTAGAATGCCCCTGGGTTCAATCCCCAGTACCACAAGAAAAACAACAACAACAAAAAAAACAAAAAAAAAACAAAGAAATGATAGCTATGTTCCAGTAATTACTTCCTAATATATACCTACATCAAATGATACACTGTGAACCTTAAATATGTGAAATCTATTTTTTAAAATAATATCTCAAGAAAGATGTTGGAAGAAAAATGTTTAAAAAGCAAGTAACAAAGCAGAAACATATATTCTTCAGAATATATACATATATGAATATATGCATGTATCTTTATATGGTAAATCTACAAAGAAAAGAATAAAAATGTGGAAGCTCAGGAAAGTGTTTACCTGAAGGGGACTGGGCACAGAGGAAAGATATTTTCAAACAGCTCACTGGAAAGTCCCATAGTCTTGGAAAAATGGTATATCTTACCTTATAGAGAAAGTTAAAAGATACTTGTTTACTGTGCTTCAAAACTTGCATATATCTTAAAAAAATTTGTGTAGATGAAATGATTCATAATAAGTGATATCAAGGTAGAGTAAAATATAACCTGTAACATTTCTTTTTAAACTGATATGGTTAGATCATTGGAGAAAATCAAATATGTGTACATATATATATATATATGTATGTGTTAACAAATATATATACATATATATATGTATTTGTGTTAACATTTACAAAAGTGGGAAAGTCCACACACAAAAAAGTGTTAATTCATCAGAGTAGTTGGAGAGGTATAGAACTTGTCAGAATTAATGTACTAACTCTATGAATAAGAAAGAGAAATTGACCAAATCTAAAAACTATCCTCTCACTTCGCATCTAAGTGATATGAATATTTTTCCCAAATAAACGTACAAATAAAGACATAATTACAAATAAAGATTTCTTTGGCCTGATTTTATTCCAACTACTTTTAGAATACTCACAAAATGAGAGGTTAAAGATGGTGGAATAGAGGAAGGCAGTATACTTTGGTTGCTCTGAGACTTGGAATTCAACCAGTTCCAAAAAATCAGAACTCAACAGAAGAAAGACAGTAGAAACATGATGGAATTGGACACAGCACAGAGAGCAAAGGACCGAAAGGAACTCCAGGTGGCTTATCTGGCAAGTGGAGAATGAAGGCGAGTGGTCAACTCATGTCAGGACTGGCAGCTGCCTGGACCTGGTGGTGCTCACAGACCATCTCCAGAGAAGCTGCAGAATCCTGTCAAGCCAATCTTTGCAGAAACCCATCATCAAAGGCAATTGCAAACTTCTCTCCACACTCAAATAACTCAAGACAGTGACTACCTAGACCACCTGGCTAAATAACCCAATGAACTCCTAGAGCTGCAGTTTAACTCAGACCAAGAAATGACATGACCTTCCTGCAGGGACCCAGTGGATACAAAACTCTCCTCATGACCACTGTGAATCTACAAACAAACCAGTCAAAAGGCTCAGAGAACTCCTGTGGCTGCAGCTGAATTCATCCCTTCCTGTAGGGACTCTAGGGGCACTCATCAAGACCATGAGTTTCAGACTGTCCCAGAAGGAGCCTGCATGGCTGCAGGGACTCACTAGGCAACTGAGACACAGAGTCTGTGAGTTGGTAAATCATCTCTGTGGAGGTGGGGGTAGGCAACATAATTAGCGGACAGTCCTAGGGACACTTGGTTGGATGGGATATAGGGGCAACAGTTCTTTGTGCAACTCCAGAGTCTCCAGCAATGATCACAGGGCCACCAGCAGTGATGTCTGTGGGGTAAAATAACTTAACTAACCATGATGCAGGCTTGGAATGCTATACATTTGCACCTGACAGCACCAAAAGCACCAAGGCATGAGGCCAATTAGGTCTCACATGATCTCAACTGTCCAGAACAGCAGTGGTGTCCATAAGGCTAAATAACAGAGCCACGCAAGTCCTAGCAACAGAATAGTACAATCACTTAATGCAGTGACTGGACCCTGAAAGCAGGGAGGCCAGGGGCTAGCAGGGGTTTCCATGATCACTGCTACAGACTGGGAACACAACACTGTCTCCTCCAGCAGAGTTGTTTGTGGTTGTCACATATGCCAGTAACACAACATGCTCTACGTGATCGCAACCAGCAGATCAGCAGTGGTGTCTATGGGCCATTAAAGCTCGGCCAGCAGGGCCACAAGCTTGGAACACAATAATTCCTAGCCTTTCTGAGCTTAGGCCCTGTGTCCACAGAGAATCAAGGTCAGTACTCCATAGGGTTTCACAGGTTTGTAAACAGCAGAGCAGCAGTGGTGTCTGTGGGGTATTAAATCCCTACTAGCAGGCCAGAGGCTTTAAACAAAACATCATAATCTCTGGCCCCACTGAGATTGGGCCTGGAGAGCATGTTGGCCTGAAGCCAATCAAGACTCCTGTTTGCCCACACTGACTAAAAACTAAAATTATATCTTGTTAAAGAAATTCAGGGACAAACTAAAATATCTGATTATATGAGACAGATTCATTGAGGCAAATACATACTCCCAGCATATGCCCTATTACAAAGTAATAACAAATAGTCATAGGACTCTCACACAAATAGGAAGAAGACAACAGAAGTATAAACTTGAGAATTCTGAAAATGAGAATGAAGACTAACAAGGAAACAATAAACTCCCACAATTCAACAGCAAAGAAGATCACACACACACACACACACACACACACACACACACACACACACATATATATATTTTGCAGTACTGGGGATTGAACTCAGGGGCAATCTACCTCCAAGCTATACCCCCAGCCCTATTTTTTATTCTTAATTTTGAAACTGAGTCTCACTAAGTTGCGGAGTGCCTCACTAGGTAGCTGAGGCTGGCCGCGAACCCGGATCCTCGGGTCTCAGCCTCCCAAATGCTGGGATTACAAGCATGCGCCACCACGCCCAGCTGAAGATCACTAATATTGAGCTGCAAAAAATTTCATAAGGAAAATCCAGAATTTCAATTTCCAATATGAATAAAGGCCTCAGAAATGATATCAAATAAAGTGTACAAGTTATGAAAGAACATGTGAATAGAGAAATTGAAGCTCTAGGTAAGAATTAAAAAGAGGCTTTGAGAGGAATGAAAGAGACAATAAATGAATTAAAGACCTCAACAGAAACCACCTCTGACAGACTAAACTACATGGAAAAGAGTCTCACTCTTAGAAGACAAGTCATTCACAAGTGACCACAGCATCAACAATATACAGAATATGATAACACGACCCAGAACATCCAAGAAATATAAGATATTATAAAATAACCTAACTTATGGGTCATAGACTTTGAGTAGATCTAAAAGCACAAACCAAGGGCATTACAAAACTCTTCAGATAAATAATATCAAAAAATTTCCCAAACATATAAAAAGAGTTGGACATCCACATACAGGAAACATTCATAACACCAACCAGACATGATTAAAGAAGAACTTTTCCATGCCACATAATAATTAAAATAACTATCACAGAAGCCAAGGAAAGAATCTTAAATGCATCTAGAACAAAATAACGGGTAATATTCAAAGGCAAAAGAATAGGAATCACTCCAGACTTCTCAACCCAAGTTGCAAAATCCAGGAAGGACTGGTATTTATTTCAAACCCTGAAAGAAAACAACTTCCAACCAAGAGTGCTACATCCAAAAAAGAAATCTTTCAAAATTGATGGAGAAATAAAAACCTTCAAAGATAAGCAGAAACTAAAAGAATCCATGACTACCAAGCCGGTACTAGAGAAAATACTTAAATAAAACACACACACACACACACACACACACACACACACACACACACAAAATAAATAAATACCAGAACCTAAGAAGGGGCAAATTCCACCAAATAGGCAACTAAGTAAAGAAGAAAAAACACTGTATCAAATAGAAAATATAACTCAAAATGACAGGAAACTAAAATCATCCCTCAACAAAAACACTGAATGGCAATGGTCTATACTCCCCAATTAAAAGGCATAGGCTGGCAGTATGGATTAAAGAAGATAATTCAACTATAGGCTGCTTGCAAGAAATATACCATACAGGCAAAGATATCCATAGACTAAAGGTGAAATGATGAAAAAGGATATTCCATGCAAATGGAGACTCAAAACAAGCAGGCGTAGCACTGCTCATATCCAGCAAAGTAGACTTTAAGCTAAAACTTATCAGAAGAAACAAAGCAGGCCATTATACTAATAAAAGGAATAATCCAACAAAAAGAGGTAATGATAGTAAATATTTATGCCCCAAATGTGGGCACACTCATTTTAATAAAACAAACTCTTCAGGACATTAGGTCTCAAATATACCCTAATACAATAATATTGGGAGACTTCAACACACTACTCACACCACTAGATCTATTATCCAGGAACAAGATGAATAAAGACTCTTTAAGACATAAACACTCTAAACCAAATGGATCTAACAGACATAGACAGAATATTCCAACCAACAAAAGATGAATATACATTCTTCTCAGCTGCTAATGGGACTTTCTCCAAAAAAGACCACATTCTGGGCCACAAAAAAAAAAAAAAAAAAAAAAAATACCAGCAAATTCAGAAAATGTAATATAATTCCCTGTATCTTTTCAAATCATAATGAAATGAAAGGAGAAATCAACAAGAAGATCAAAAGAAATTACATAAATACATGGAGACTGAATAATACACTTTTAGATGAGGACTGGATCATAGAAGAAATAAGGAGAAAAATAAAAAATTTCTAGAATTATGTGAAAATAGAGACAGACCATACTAAAATCTATTGGAAACTTTGAAGGAGGTTTTAAGAGGAAAATTTATAGCTGAGTGCCCACATAAGAAAAACAAAAAGTCACCAAATAAACAACTTAATGAGACACTTCAAAGACCTCAAATAACAGGAACATACTAATCCCAAAGCGAGTAGAAGGCAGAAGATTATTAAAATCAGAGCAGAAATCAACAAACTAGAGAACAAAAAATACAAAAGATCAACAACAAAAAAAAGCTGGTTCACTGAAAAAATTAAAAAGATTGATAAATACTTAAGACAATCAAAAGAAAGGTAGAACTGACCCAACTTATTAAAACAAGAAGTGAAAAAGCAGACATCACCACAGACAGTGGGGCAATCCAGAGGATAATCAGAAACTATTTTGAAAATTTATACTCCAATAAACTGGAAAACATAGAAGAAATGGACAGATTTCTAGATACCTACAACCTACCTCAATTGAACCAAGAGGATATAGAAAACCTAAACTCATTAACAGCAAGTAAAGAGATAGAAATAGCACTAAGAAGCCTTCTATCAAAGAAAAAACAAAGGTCTAGTTATATTCCCAGCTGAATTCTACAAACCTTTACAGAAGAATTAAATTCAATACTTCACAAGTTATTCCATGAAATTGAAAGATATGAAATCCTTCGAAACTCCTTCTATGAGGCCAATATCACATTAATATCAAAATAGAATAAAGATACCAAAAGAAAAGAAAATTACAGACCAATATCATTCATGAATATAAATGCAAAAATTCTAAACAAAAACTAGTGATACACATTCAAAACCACATCAAGAAAATTGTACACCATGACCAAGTTGCTTTCATTACAGGGATGCAAGGCTGGTTGAACATATGCAAATCAATACATTTCATTCACCACATAAATAGAACGAAGGACAAAAATCACATGATCATCTCAATAGATGCTGAAAACACATTTGACAAATCTATTCATGTTAAAAAACACTGCAGCAGCCGGGCATGGTGGCGCAGGCTTGTAATCCCAGCATTTGGGAGGCTGAGACGGGAAGATCCGGTTCGCTGCCAGCCTCAGCTACTTAGTGAGGCATTCCGCAACTTAGTGAGACCCTGTTTCAAAATAAAGAATAAAAAATAGAGCTGGGGATGTAGCTTGGAGATAGAATGCCCCTGAGTTCAATTCCCAGTACCGCAAAACAAAAAAAAAACACAAAAAAACACTGCAGCAAATCAGAATAGAAGTAAATTACTTCAACACCATTAAAGCAATATATAATAAACCCAGAGCCAAGATAATATTGAATGGGGAAAAACTGTGAGAGTTCCCATTAAAATCAGGAATAAGACAAGGATGCCTACTATCACCACTCATTTTTCAATATACTACTCAAGACTCCTGTCAGAGCAATAAGGCAAGAGGAGGATACCAAAGAAATTCAAATGGGAATAGAAGAACTAAAATTATCTCTACTTACAGATAACATGATCCTATAGAGCCAGGAAACTCAACCAAAAGACTTCTAGAGCTGATTAACAAATTCAGCAAAGTAATGGGACACAAAATCAATCTAAAAAAACAAAAAAATTCAATAGCTTTCCGATATGCCAACCATGAATCCACTGAAAAAGAAATCCAGACCACAAGTTCATTCACAATAACCTCAAAAACAATAAAATATCTATGAATAAATCTAAACAAGGAGGTAAAAGACATCTACAATGAAAATTACAAAACACTAAAGAAAGAAATTGAAGAAGATCTTAGAAGATGGAAAGATCTTCTATGCTCTTGGATAGGCAGAATAAATATCCAAATGGCCATTCTACAAAAAAATGATCTACAGAGTCAATTCAATCCTATCAATATACCAATGTCATTCTTCACAGACCTAGAAAAATCAGTCCTAAATTTTATATGGAAAAACAAAAGACCCAGAATAGCCAAAGTAATTCTCTGCAATAAGAACCATGCAGGAGACATCACAATTCCTGACTTCAAATTATTCTACATAACTATAGTAATATAAACAGCATGGTATTGACAAAATTAGACACATAGATCGATGGAAAAGAACAGAAGGTCAGAAATAAATCTATTCACTTACAGCCAATTGATTTTCAAAAAGGTGCCAAATACATAATTTGGAGAAAAGGTAGTCTTTTTAACAAATAGTGTTGGGAAAACTAGTTATCTATTCATAGAAAAATGAAATTAAATCCCTACCTCTTACCCTGCACAAGAGTCAAATCAAGATGGATCAAAGACCTGGAAATTAGACTAGAGACTTTGAAATTACTTGAAGAGGGTGCAGGCCCAACACTTTAAGATATAAGTATGGATAGAAACTTCCACAATAAGACATCCAAATCTCAGGAAATTAAAACAAGAATTAATAAATGGTATGGCATTAATCTAAAAAGTTTCTGTACATCAAAGAAAACCATAAAGAGTCTAAAAAGAAAGCCTACAGAACAGAAGATCTTTGCCAGCTATTCCTCTGATGGAGGACTAATATCCAGTATGTACAAACTACCTCAAAATGTAACACACACACACAAAAAAAATAAACAAGAAATTGGCATTTGAACTAAATACACACTTCTCAAAACAGGAATACAAATGGCCAATAAAAACATGAAAGAACTATTAACATCATTAGCAATCAGGGAGATGCAAATCAAAACTACTCTGAGATTCCATCTAACTCCAATCAGAACAGCAATCATCAAGAAGACAAACAATAATAAATGTTGGTAAAGATGTGGGGAAACAGGAACTCCAATATACTTTTGATGGGATTACAAATTAGTGCAGCTACTATGGATATCAGTGTGGACATTCCTCAGAAAATTGAGAATGGATCTACCATATGATCCAGCTATACCACTCCTAGGCATCTCTCCAAAGGGACTAAAGTCAGAATATTAGAGTAATGTAAGCACATCCATGTTCATAGCAGCACAATTTATAATAGCCAAATTCTGTAACCACCCTATGTGTCCATCTAGAGATGAATAAATTACAAAATTGTGATATACCCACAATGGAATTCTACTCAGCAATAAAGAACAAAATTATGTTATTTGCAGGGAAGTGGTTGAGCCTGGGAAACATTATGTTAAGTGAGTTAAGCCAGTCACAAAAAGCAAAGGGTCATATGTTTTCTCTCATATGCGGAACCTAGGGAGCTATAGGGATACCAGACAGACTTCAGATAATGGAGGAGAAATTCCAGTGGAGCCAGGAAGGTGGTCTAGGGGAAGGAGAGGGGGAAAAGGAGAAGTGATTAAAGAAAACATCCCACTGGCATTACATACCTATGTGAGAATACCAATGCCAATCTCAATACCCTATATGGGGAAGGGGGAGTAAGCAGGGAGCTGTGGAAAAGCCCACCAAGTGCTGCGTGCATATATGTCACCATCCCTATGAATCACATTGTGAAGTAAGACTATAATGTACCAATAATAGTATATAAAAGTACTCATAAGATAATTTAAGTGTAGTTTACACTAGATCCCAAAAACTACTTCCTATTTTCAAACTTTAAGAAAATTACAGGTTTGTAGTTTTTTAAAATAAAATTGATAGAGTGATTATTAAACTTTAAAACTGGGAGAGAGTGAGCTATATGATGTAATAATCATGAAAGTAAAATATCAGAATTACCTGAAAATAGCTTTTATATATGTAAAATCATTGCATTAATGTAATTTTATACATATGCACAAATAACCCCATTTCTGAATATCTATTTTTCCATTAGGGAAGCAAGATAAAATATTGGTCCTACATAAAGGATAAGTTGATTTATATACTATATTTTGCAATATAAACTGCAAGACCTGGCATACCACCTTAGAGAAGAAAAGTTTTTAAGTTTCAATTTCCAAATCAAAGGAGCAACAAATACACCAGAAAACATCTAATCAATTTTTCAACTTTCAAAGTTCCAATATCAAATGTGGAATATCCATAAATTATGTTTGCATTGTATCATGTGCTATTAGAGAACAAAAACTTGATATTTCCAGAATTCAGTGCTTTTACGCCTCAACCATTTCAATGATTTACATAAGCTACCAGACCTTTTAGGATTTCTTTTACTGACTCCTGTTGACTCTAAGAACATATGACACAGCTCCTACTAGGTTACTGTAGTGAGGCAGAGATTGGGTCTGATCTTCTTAATTCCCACAAATCCTAGCAGGAATCTATCTATGAGTCACTGACTAAATGAACACAGGATAACTCACTTCAAAAGAATCACACCTGACCACCACACCACCACACAGACTCACTCTTTGAAGCATGAGCTATTTAGAACCAGCATAAATATAAAAAATGTACATCCCTCAAGTAAATAAAAATATGAATTTAAACATGTTACAAAATAAGTATTGTCTATGAATGTTTCTTGAACATATTTTGTATACATATAATTTCCTTCATCCAAGATAAATAAGCCTACAGTTCTTAATCCATAGGCACTATCTCAAAATACCAATAAAGGGTTTAAAAAAAGAAAACATGGTAAAATAAAAACTTCCTCAGAGGATATGCAAAAATGATTAGGTGCTCCACTGAACAGATCTTTATGATGAAAACTCATTAGATCTTATTGCTTACAAGGGCAAAAATAAAACCAGCTATAGTAATTTATATTTTTAAAGTAAAATCAGCTTTTAACAAATTAAAAATGTAGAATAAAATAAAATTTGCATTTCAAACTAAAATAAAAAGGAAATATAAAAAATGGCAATCAAATGGCTACAAATTAATTTGTGTGAAAAATACCATTTTTTAGAATAGAGCTGATTAAAGAACTTTCGAAACACTTTGATCTTTCAGTATGTTTCTAGATTAGATAAAGATTAAAATGTGGCAACACCATCTACATTGGTACATCTAACTCCAGAAAGAAATTACAAGGAAAAGAACTGAGGAAGTGGATAAGTGTGTAAGACACAAGTATTCTTTCAGCTTTGAGTGCATTTTATATATTTCTATTTAATTATGATAACTGAAACAAAATCCTACCTGAAATAATTTTCCCCTTTGGCCCGTGCCACTGGAATGTGGGGTCTATCAGCTCAGCATTTCGCAGTCGGTGGGTCACACACAGCACATGCGGACTCCTTTGATGGAGCATGACATAGACATTCACTGGAAAGGCAGTATTAAAATGTTCTAGTGAAATCTCATGTTCTTTACTTCTGTACAAGACCTTATATTCTTATAGCTTCAGGTACATTCACCTGCAGGATTTCTTTGGATTATTGCTTCTTTTATTGGATAAGAAGTAAATTTCACTGCATCTATGTGACTCATACTAAAAGCACACAGTGTATCTTATCTGTGTATATTGTGTGTGCGTGAGTGTGTGTTTGTAAGTGCCTGAGTGTCTGTATCCTCAACCTGAACAGAATGCATTTGTCCTTTTTAAGAACTCACATATGTTCACCTGTTTTATTCTGAGTAAAATTTCAATTACAGAGTATTAAGAAATTCTACATCTAGACTTTATCTGTTTTTACAAAGGCATCAAACATGAGCAGAGCTTATAAATAAATTGTTTAAAAGAATAATACATTATTCACAATGACACAGTACAATGTAATGAATAAAAATAAGGATGTGATTAAAAAGTTAACAAATATATATTTTGGTTGATTTCAAATATTAAGTATTTTCCCTACTCTGCTTTAAAATTTAAAGAATCAGGATAATCAAAAATAGTATTCTTTAGGAGATATAAAAGAAACATAGTAAAGATTTTTAGTTTATTCCTAAGTAAGCTTTTAGAAAACATCCAAAAACTCTTCAGAAACTACATACCAACTCTTCACTGATTCACTTTCAAGAGACTTCCTTTAAAGTTTCACCATAAAGCATGGTGTTTACTGGACATATCTTTAGATATATTTTATATCCTTCCTCGGGTTATCAAAGTTCCCTCTATTCTTCATTGTTTTTAATCATAAATTGGTACTGAATTTAACAGTTGTTTTTCCAGGTTGAGGTGATAATTAGTTTTTTATTCCTTAATATTTTAATTGAATGTTTGACCTTAATAGATTGCCTTTCTATAATATATCTAAGTGGTTATGCTTTTTACGTTATTATTGTTAGATTCAATTTGCAGATATTTTCTTAGGATCCCTGTAGCTATATTCATAAATGAACTATTTTTTTAATTTTCTCATACTTCTCTTTCTCCCTTTACAAATGAAAGCATTTATTATTAATAAATATTTAATATTCATTGTTAATTAGTATTCAGTAATAGTAAGGAAGATAGCTATGTTACAATGGCCACATGAAATAAATTGGTCAGTTTTCCTTCTATAAATTTTCTCTGAAAGAGTATATAATTTCCCCCGGTACCATTTTTATGGCAAGAGAGTAGGAAAATGAAATTTAGACCACTAATAAGAGAAGATTACAGAATAGAAAAATGGCCAGTATACACAGATGCTGAGACCTTGCACAACAGAGGAGACTGAAGAAATTCAAAGCACAAAAAATTAGGACATCAGCATGTTATGGATCCACTACCAATAAAATATTAGCTTAAAATAGATAAAAAATAGCCTACTGTGATATAAACACTACCTGGCGGATTTAAATATTAATCAATTTTAAGAATAAATTTAATATATCAAAATAAAGCAATAAAAATGAAATCAGTTACAAATAGCTTTATGATCCAGGATTAAAAACTGTAGTAGGTGATCAATAAAAATGTCAGAGTAAGGAAGTCCAACAATTATTTCTTTCAAAAAGTAATAATAAGCATTTTCAGAACTTTGGAAATTAATTGAAGACTTTGATCAATCTAGGAAGCATTTATTCAAGGAAAACAACTGAATCTCAGTGTTGTGGGTTGAACTGTGTTCCCTATTGATACGCTGAAGTATTAATCCCCAGTATCAGAGAATGTAAATTTATTTGGAGATAGAATCCATATGAAGGAAAACAAATTAAAATTGTCTTTAGATTGTATTCAAATCCAATATGACTGATACCCTTTAAAAGGGGGAAATTTGGACACACAAATACAGAAGGAAGATAATATGAAAAGATATAGGGAGAAGATGGCTATCTACAACCCAAAGAAAGTCCTCCAGAACACATACTTCCCTAAAAGACTTCAAAAGACTCAACCCTGCCAATGCCTTGATTTTGCACTTCTACCTATAGAACTATGACATATTTCCGTTATTTAAGCCACCCCATCTGTGGTTGTTATTACAGCAGCCTCAGCAAACTAATACACTTGCTAAGAACATTGAATTTAAAGCATTTTAACTTGCTCTGTTCCCACCTGCCTTCCCCAGCTCTGCAGCAGCCTTGAAAACCAACAGTCTGAAATTACAGTGAGAACCAGCAGCCTGCAGCCACTGGAGTGGATAGACAAGGTTAGAGTGCCTTCAGAACCTCCTCCTCAGAGAATTGCCATTACTGAACCTGTCCAGCAGTTTCCCGAAAGATCCCAGGCACAGGGCCAGCTTCACCTGACTCCATGCCTACCTGATACAGTCATAGCTGAGGAAAGCAGTAAGTTAGCCAAAAAGCTTAAGAGAAAATGCCAGTGAATGGCATTTCCACAGGAACTTTGGAAAGTTCTGATATATTCTTGGGGAAATGGAAAGCCATATGCATATACCAGGCTATAAGCGTGCTGGGAGAATGTGCATGCTCAGCAAATGCCAGGAGGCTTCAAGTATTCACCTAACACTGAAGTTCTGCACAGCATAAAGGGAATGCTAAGGCAGAACTGCCACCTGCCTAACTAAAGCTTTAATGTATGCTACAGCACGCATATAGAGATCCTCAGCAAAGACTAAAGGACTGACTGGTTCCAGGTATTTAATGAGAATTTTGTCTAATCATTAGCTTAAGTTAATTGAGCAGAAACTTCAGTGGCTACACATGATAAAGACTGCATATTTTCCACAATTCGTTTAGGAAAGTCACCAAACAAATAAAATCAGCAAACAACATCATTTCTTGGGAAGAAAAAAAGGATCTTATTTACAGAGGTACTATATTTTATCATTAAAATTTCCAGTTTTCAACTAAAAGTATAAGCATGAAAAAAAAAAAAAAAGAACAAGAAAGTATGACCACGTGCAGGAGGAAAAAGAGCAGCCAACTGAAACTGACCCCAAGATGAAAACCAAAAATTGAGCTTACTAGATAAGGACAATATATTAACTACTTTAAATATACAAGAAAGTCATGTCTAAGGTATTAAACAAAAGCATGAGATTGGTGTGTCTACAAATAATGAATACTAATGAAAAGAGGTTTAATATCTAGGATATACAAAGAACTCAAGAAAATCGCAACTAAGAGAGCAAATAACCCAATCAAAAAATGGGCAAAGGAGCCGGGCGTGGTGGCGCACGCTTGTAATCCCAGCATTCGGGAGACTGAGACCGGAGGATCCGGGTTCGCGGCCAGCCTCAGCTACCTAGTGAGGCACTCGCAACTTAGTGAAACCCTGTTTCAAAATAAAGAATAAAAATAGGGCTGGGGGTGTAGCTCGGAGGTAGAATGCCCCTGAGTTCAATTCCCAGTACCGCAAAAAAAAAAAAAAAATGGGCAAAGGATCTAAATAGACACTTCACAAAAGAAGAAATACAAATGGCCAATAAATGTATGAGGAAATGTTCCACATCATTGGCAATCAGGGAGATGCAAATCAAAACTACCCTGAGATTTCACCTAACTCCAGTCAGAATGGCAATCATAAAAAA